>RCIC01000013.1:607500-882500 GCA_018883505.1 Ceratosolen fusciceps | reverse complement strand
GAGAGAGGGAGAGCATTCAGGACGTACAGCCTTGAGCTTAATGCGCGGAGCCGGAGCCTGTCTGATCGCATCGGCTCTTTTCTACTTGAGTTTTTTCCATCCCGAGATGAAGTTCCAATGTTATTTATTTGTGAAAGAGCCCCGAGCAAGATGCGTATCGGGATTCTTCGATAGTTAAACTTGTGTATATAATACATGAGCACGATGCTATATTCGCCGTGACATTTTCCCGGGAGAATTTCTAGACGATTTCATTTCCCAAGAGGGGCTGGTCCCAGCCAATTTTATAATGGGGCTCGTATACGAAATCCGGCCCCCCGACAGCAATTGCTCGTATGGATAAAGCATTTATTTCGAGATTGAAAGAGGACCGGTACTCGTAAAAAGAAGAGGACGATTCGCACTCCCCGAATATTGGTATGGGATGGAGGGGCAGGGGGGGGAGAGTACTTACAGCATTTGCCCAGAACTTCGTGATCGGCGCCGTGTAGAACTCGTAGAGCTTCTTCTTCAGTCTGAGCGGCCTGCTGTTCTTATTGTCGTAGTACTCGGAGAGTATGCCGTAGACCCGATGGCTCCCGTCCTCGTTGTCGGTCAGGACCTTCCCGTTCTCGTGGACGATGGTCGCCTTGGGTACGGTGCTCCCGTGCTCGCTCCCGATCAACGCCTGCGAGCGATAAAGAAGAAAAAGCGCGATGCGCACTTTGGCAACACTGATGCAAGACGAACACGTTTTCTTTGTTGGCGTATGGGCACGTGTGTGTGTGTGTGTGCGTACGTGTGCGCGTGCGCGTGTATCTGTTTCGTGTGTCTGTGCGAAAGTGTGAGAGGGGGCGGGCGGGTGAGTAGTTCACACGAGATCATAAAAAGACAAAGCATCGGGATGGCGATTAGAGACTGTTTTGAATGTTCACCTCCTGGACCCCCCGAACCCCCGAAGAACTCGAGGTCAAAGCTCGCTGATCAACCTGGACGGCACAAGTACAATTTACACAGGACACTTTGTAACAAGCGAGCTTTGATCTTTTTTATTATAGGAACCCGGCCACGGCTGACTGGCTAATAACCGCATCCCTTTCAATTACACTTGTATTACTCTGATTCTCCTGACCGTGCGGAGACATTCATCTTTTTACAATTTTCTAGAGAACGTTTGTTTGAATTATGCCACGTTTCATTGATAAATGGTGTCGGTTTGGCGAAAGTCAAATAATTATGCATATTTACCCGTCCTCGGGGGAGTCCTTCGTTTGTAATAATTTCGAATAATTCTGTTATCATGATGACTAATATTTACCTGCAGTGCTTATTTACATTTAGGAATTTCCAATTAATTCGCCATGTAAGGGCCCGCATTTATCATTAAATCAATAATGCCGTATTTTGCATATTAATTCAATATGTATATATATGTATATATATGCATATATGTGTATGTGAGTTTGTATATGTGCAGGCGCGTGCGCGCGGGACTGATAATCTATGCTTGGTGAAAATTCAATGCAGACCTCCATCCGATATTTTAAACGTAAACATAAGAAATACATAAAATCGTTTGTTGTAGCAGTGATAAATATTCTAAATATATAGTAGAAACGATAGAGAGTTGGTATTGATACCGTACAGTGACATCTAATAAACAAATTGGTAATTGTACCGAAAATAACAACAACAACAATGACAATGACAATAACAATAATAATAATAATAATAATAACCTTATTAAATAATAAATGTAGAAGAAATTAGTTCTTGTAAGGAAACGTGAGAAAATATATTAAACCTCAAATGAATATGTACGAGCATATATACCTACGTATATTCATACGTATATATAGCTATATACACACACATATATGCAGTAGTGGCAGTAATAGAAATAATAACAATAATAATAACAACAACAACAAGAATAATAATAGTAATAACAAAGGGTAACAATAAGTAGTAGTAAGAAGTAGAAGAAGAAGAAGTAGTAGAAGAAATTGAAGGGAAAACCTTTAGATAGGCGGAATAGAGCAGCGACGAGCACGGCACCGTATTAAACGCTACTCCATAATTAATACGCGAGTCCGAAGGTTTTGATTAGCTATATAGCGACGATGAATTTTTAAAAACGCACGGGGACGTGCGGCGACTGCGAGAGTGCAGTTGGCTTCCTTAAGAAATGTCACTTCAACGTTCAATCAGCATTTTCGATATTATATAAACGACGGGCGTGGGCGAGGGCGCTAGGGCTAGGGCTAGGGCTAGGGCTAGGGCGAGGACGAGGGCGAGGGCGAGGGCGAGGGTGGGAGTTATTGGGGTTATCGGGTAGATAACGCCAAGCTTTGCCAAGAGCGTAGTTAGAAAAAAAAAAAAACACTTTTATCTAAAAATTATACTTCACATTACCGATCGAGCAGTTAACGTATAGCATAAGGCGATCTAAATTATTATAAACAATAATAAAACCTCGCTCCGATCGGATATCTTGTACGAGTTGTCGAGAAAGACAATAAGTATAATGGTAAAATATCGATGTCCTTGAGCACACGATATACCGTACATTGCCTGCATTGAAGCATTAAATCGTCGTAGTGGCGATCGTAAGAGTGACTCGGACTCTCGTGCGTTAAGGAGCAATAGATGGAGACTAGGATCGACACGATCGGCTCGACTCGGCTCGATGCTGCCCTCACCTTACACAGTCCGCAGGAGCCCGCGCGTTCCGTATTCGCGCGGAAGTGAAAGTGGAAAGTGAAACGTGTCGGGAGGTAATTGATAACGTTTATCCAATGGCCCCAATAACCCCTCCACCCTCCGCCCTCCCCGTTACACGTCGCAACGCGTTCTTTAAGCAAAGGGCGGGGGGTGGTGGTGGTGGTGGTGGTGCAAGGGTAAGGTTGATCGGAAAATGCCCCTCACTGATTGATAAATAACCGATTGATTTCCAGCGATTCGGGTCGCGTGGCGCTCGTTTGCGATCGAACAGGTGCAATTTTCGGAGCGGCAGGCAGCGAAAGAAAGGGGGTGCAAAGGCAGAGCAAGCGCACACACAGGCAGACGAGACACCGAGAGGAGCGGTCGAAGGTGGGTGGGTAGGTAGGTAGGTAGGTGGGTGGGTAGGAGGGAGGGTGGGTGGTGATGGTGGCGGTGGTGGTGGAAGGACCACCTGTCCCGAGGGTGAAATTCATATTGGGTGTACTGCTGCCTCGTGGTCGGGGATGGTGGAATGAAGCGGGAGGGTGTGGACAGAAGCGGTCGTTCGTGTACCTTGGCCCCTTGCTGGCTGTTGGCTTTGTAGCGAATGCTCAGACTCCTGCAGGTCGGCCGTTTCTAAAAACAAAGTAATCAGCGGCCGGGTAGCGGGGGGTAATGACCCGATGCCTCCCGGGCCCGCGCGACTAGTATTCGAGTTCTCGAGTTCGAGCTCGAATATCCTGCCCGGGGTCCGATTGGCCTGCCGTTGAATCTTCCGATCTCCCCTGTCCTCTCTCCGTCTACCATCCCTGGGACAAGGGCTCGGCGGCGGGCCAGGGAGGAGGGAAGTTTTGAACTCAGCCGCGATTAGCTGGTGGAGCGGGTGGTCGTGTAAGCTTAAGTAAAGCGGCGTTACGTGGGATTCGCTCGAGCTTCTAATGCTGCTGGCTTCTAATGCTGCTGGCTGGCTGCTGAGCATACTTGCGGGGGGGGGGCGTTCGCAGCCGCGGACTCCTCGCGCGGGATCGTTATCGGCTTCGATATCATCGACATCGCCTTGTAATTTCTATGTAATAAATAAATTACACCCGTACCCTCTCTAACCCGAGCTATCGACACCAACGCGACGGGGGGGCGGGGGAGGCGGGAGAGGTCCGGAAGCCCCTGGCTACGTTATCGACGGCGTGGGGAGAGAGAGAGAGAGGGGTCACAACACAGGTTCGCGTCTCAATTCACCGAGAAGCTTTTATAAGCTCTCACGCAATGAGGAGGGGTGGGGGGAGGGGGGTTGGTTGGTTGGTTATATCGATCGTCCTCTCCTCTCCGCTCCTCTCCGCTCCTCTCCCCAGCCTTATTAAAAAATTTCCTGCAAATAAATTCCGGCCACGTTCGAGGCTCGAGGTATTATTTATCCCTCAGCCGGCGCTCGCCAATACATAAAACACCCTTATTATTCAACTGGATATAAGTCGAAGGATATCTACGATATTAACTCGGAGCGCTGACATTGTCGTCTCGGGTGTCGGTCCGCAAGAGTCATTACGCGTGGCTTTGCCTTTCCTCGACTTGTCAGCTCCAGTATTATCTCCTCCTCCTACTCCTACTCCTACTCCTACTCCTCCTCCTACTCCTACTCCTACTCCTACTCCTACTCCTACTACTCCTCCTGCTCCCACTACTCCTACTCCTCTACAGACTATTTCCCCCAGTACCGCTACGACTACCTCTAGGGCTTTCCTTCTCAGAGTTGACTTATCTAGGGTAGGGTTGCGAACGAGCTCACGAGTGCGATTTATCGCCTACGCGGCCCCGCTCCAGCTGCCGACCGAAACGTAATAAAGGAAGGCCGCCGGGCTCGTGAATTACCTCGACGTCCGGGCCGGTGGGCGTCCCCTGCTCCGACTCGCTGTCCTCGTTCTCGTCCTCCAGCGCTATAAGATGCTCCTCCGCCGTCTGGGGCATCAGCTGAAGCTCCTCCCGGCTCTTGAACTCCAGCTGGGTTATGTAGACCGGGCAGAAGAGGCCCAGTATGACCTGCGGACATGGGGTTCGGAGCCTCGCTCTGTCATATCGATCATTACGACCTGGACTGCATGGATGGTTAGAGGACCGAGGAGGACCGAGGAGGACCGAGGAGGAGGAGGAGACGACCGTGTACCTTGCAGTTGGTGCTCTTGCGCGTCCTTAGCCCGCCCATCCATAGGTCCGCGAGGATGATCTGGCTGCAGGGGTGGGCGAGGAGGGCCCGATGGTTGGCGGTCACCGCCAGGGACAGACAGGTTTGGCCGGACCAGTTCTTCAGCTCTGACGTCAGCAACTGCTGGGTCTGATCGTCGTCCTGCCGGTAGCAAAAGTCCAGCAGCTCCAGAGCTACGATTGGGACCCAATGACAAATCAAACACTCGATCCTCCCCGTCCTTCCGCGCCCCTCGCCGCGCCGCGCGACTAAACGATGATTACACCCCCTCCCCCCGTTCCCCGATTCTAATCGACGTTTCTTCGATTCACCGACAGCCTCGTTATAAGAATGGGGATTACCGACCGCATAAAGAGGCTGCTGATCGGCGAACGTGCTAGAGACGTGCTACGTCAACCTTAATTGACAATACGCTCTTCCGGAACATTGGTGGAGGCTAATGGAAGTCGCTAGATTATCGAGTCTAGATTATCGAGACCAAGTCCGGCTAACGAAAGGTATATAGGCGCGAGGTGTCCGGATGACGGCGGACATATATACACAGTCAGGGGGTTTCCACGTGGGGAGACTCACCGATGCTCTCGAATTCCTTGCCGTAGCCCTTGAGCTCGTCGTAGACCTCGGTCTCGAGGTCGTCCTCGGCCGCCTCATGCGCCATGGCCTTGTAGAGCTTGAGGGCGACGAGGGCCTTGGCGAGCGCCTCCTCCCCGTGCTGCCACATCAGCAAGGCCATGTGCTGGCGCTTGGTCAGGACCGACCAGATGAGGAGCTCGTTGAAGGGGTAGTCGAAGGGGTCGGTCTCCTGGGTCGCGGGTATCGTCTCCGCGACGAGGCTCATCGCCGACTTGCCCCCGGAGCCCGAGAACGAGCGGCTGTTCAGCCCAATGGCGCAGCTGTTCCTGTGCAGGTAGTGCTGCTGGTAGGCGCCCGAGCGCTTCATCACCCTCGTGTAGAGGAAGCGGAACTCCTTCCTGGTGTAATGGGAACGGTAGGCGCCCCCCATCAGTTTGTTTATCACGAGGCCGATGTCGTGGAGAGTGTACATGTAGCCCCGGGGTATGTGTGGCCGGACGTCCCGCAGGATGTAGCCCAAGGTATTGGACGGGCCCTCCTTCTACGGGTTTCGACATCCGAGCCGGCGTAATAAAGACAAGGACGTAAGCTCGGGCTGCTTGGATACGCGGATACGGCACGTCGGCTGACTTACCGTGTTGTAGAGCTCCTCGAGCCGCGGTATCGAGAGGAACTTGCGCATCGAGACGCCGTTCTCGAGTAGGAGCTTGACAAAGTCGATCCTGTCGTGCTGGAGGGCCTGCATCATCGACTGCTCGAGGGCACCCGGCGGCCACTTCTGCCCGTAGACGAAGATCTCGCTGCGCGCTATGTCCACCCGGTTCCAGATGAGGGCGAGGGAGAGCTGCTCGGCCGGGGAGAGCTGCTGCGACTTGAAGAGGGCCGTGAGGATCGTCTGGTCGAGCTCCTGGGGCTGGTCCTGCGATATCCTGAACACCGTTATCTGTAAAGTCCGGGGGCTCGGCTTTAAACCTCCTGGCTCGGTCCTCGCGGATCGTTATTACGCGATATCGATCGCTCACCAGGTGCTTCCTGCGCACGCATTGCAGTAGCTCCGAGTACAATTGATTCGCCTGCTCCGGCGAGACCGTGAAGGTCCTCTTGATGGTTTCGAGCAAGTGGTCACGATTACTCTCCAGTGGTCCCTCTTCTTCTTCGGTATCGTTTTCCGAGGCGTATCTAGAGACAACGGGGGGAGGAGGAGGCAGGAGGGCACGAGCCGGACAGAAAAAAGCACATCGATTAGCTCGGTTGGTGGCTGGGTGGGCGGAGGGGCGGAGGGGCAGAGGATAGACGCGGCGGGGATATAGGGCTCCGGATTATTATCCTGGCGCGGCCCCTATTACCCTGGCGATAGCTCATTATTTCGGATAATAATCGCGTCGTAGGGAAATAAAGGTCCCCGAGAGTGGAGTGGGGTTGTGGGTGGGAGGGGTTAGGCGATCTAACGAGCCAGGGTAGATGAATTACTTGTGCATGAAGGCAATGAGATCGGCGGCCCGTCCCGAGCCGTCGCAGACGACCACCGGCACCGGCGGCTCGTCCGTCACGTACTCCAGGACCGAGCGTATAGTGTTGGTCCCGCCCTCGATGACGAGCGCCACCACGGGTATGCTGCTGTGCGTGTCTGTAATAAAAGGTATAAGGTAAGGGGACGGTGAGCCGGATAGATCCGGCAACGCGGACTACTTACACGGCTGGAGCTTCAGGTTCGATATATACTTCTCGAGCTTCCGCCTGAGGACGATCTCCGCGCCGTAGCGTTCCCCCGTTCCGTTGTCTACCAGTAAAAAGTACGCGTGTCGGTTGTTGAGCACGGCGAACTTGGACCTGCGGATAGGAACGAAGACGGCGAGTTAACGACGGATGGGGGGAGGGGTAGGAGACAAGACGAGCATTCGTTCCCTGGTGGCGAGGGGACGACCGATCCCAAGGTCGATGGCATTTTATCGAGGCTGATGGCTGAACGGGTCTGACAACGCCCGTTTTCACCCGGATGGCGGGGGCCAACACGACCTTGGGAATGCAAGCTCTTGGGGCGGTGGGGGAGGGGACGGGAGGGGAGATTAGGCAATGGGCTTATCGGGTACGGGAAAGGAAGAGCGGATGACGGAGCGACGGGTGGGTTAAGATAAGCTTACCATGGGGAGGCGAGCGAGTCGTAGGGTACCTCGCGACCCCTACCAATCAGCTCGTGGCTCTTCTCGAGGATGCCCCAGGGCGCGATCCCGATACTGACGACTCGACCCTGCCTCTGAGATCTCTCGAGCAGCAGGGCGTCGCCGACTTGCTTCGTAACACCTGAACGAAGGGCAAAGAACCGTACGCGTGTTAAGGAAGCCGACGAAGACGAGGGTCTTTGTCATTATTAGCCGGTGGACTCACCAGTGTCCGTCCCCCCGGTGAATATCCACGCTCCGGTCGTCTTGGCGGCCTTGAGCAAGCCCTTCCTCAGGACCTTCTTGAGGGTCGGCTGGAGCTTGAAGTTCGACCTGCCCCCGTGGACGGTTATGAGCAGCTTCGGAAGGCCCAGGTTCCATTCCCGGCACAATAGCTGGACTATTGGCTCTGGCTTCGTGTCGTGTGCCAACCTGACGTACTGCGCCGCAAATCATCATTGTAATCGACCTCTTTCATCACCGTCTTACATCATCATCATCATCGTCGTCATCGTCATCATTATTGTCATCTGTCGAGTTTATATCGACGTGCGGGGGATCCAACCCCCTCCCACGCCCCACCCACGTGATTTACCCGAACCCTTTGTAAGCTACATTTATTACGATATTTTCGATATTCTCCCCCTCCCCTCTCCTCCAGTTCGTCCTTCTGCTCCCGCGGCTTTCGTGCTTTCATAGGCTCGAACGAAAAGCTTCACGGACCAACTTTATAGATTATTGAACGAGGAGGAAGGAAGGCAGAGGCTCGGAACAACGAATACGTGCTAAGCGTTGAAACGCTTCTCTGGGGGGGGGGGGTCCGGGTGACTTTTATGACCTTGTAAGGAGAGCCGGGTAAATCCATAATACGGTGGGCCGGCCGTGGGTGAGCTCGCGTGCGCGACTCCGTCGAGGGGATATAAAAGTTGCATTTACCATCGTCGTTAGGGTGGAGCTCGGAGCTCGGAGCTCCGGGTAATCGAAGCGGTGGAAAATTGATTGGTCGCGCCGAGTATGCGGTCTGACCCGGACCATTTCCTCCTGCTCCCCTTGGAGATCGACGTACGATAAGACGGACGACGGATCGGGGCAGAGGAAAACTTTCCCACGAGGGTCGGTACGAACGGGTCCCTCGAGCCCCGCATACCCCCCCCCCCACACACACCGATCGATGACAATAGCAATGATAATCGGCCGGTAAGACAATAAGTGGACAATGGTACCTGAGCCTTGGTCGGGTGCGGCAGGCCCTGGAACTCGATGGTCCCGTAGGCGTCGGTCGGGCAGTGCTTCGTGTTCTTCCCTGGGCTCCATTCCTCGCGCTCGGCCTCCGCCGCGGCTCCGGTCGCGAAGCCCTGGACGTCGGCCCCGGTGCCGCAGTGGTAAGTGTACGAGTGGCCGCAGCAGCACCTGCAAGCACCAGCCCTCAGCGGTCAAGGGTGAATCGTTGGCCTCAGCGTGCTGGCTCGCACCACCAACCCCCACGAGGCTGTATTTACTACTCGCCGGGACGCCTGACCCCACTCTCTCCCACTCCCTCTCTCTCTCTCTCTCTCAATCTGTGGATTGCGCATCGTCGCTGGGTCAAGTTCTACGTGAGGTGTCAGACCAGTCAGACGCGAACCGCGGCTGCGAAACCCCCATTTACAAGTATCCACCCGCCAACCAACCCCCTCTCCCACGAGGCGCCCCGTACCCCCGTACCCCTACCTGCCACCAAATTTCAGCGCGTTAAGCGCGCTACGGTTTATCGTTAGACCGGACGATCAGATAGAACAGGCCACTCGGGCTAGAAGTATTTTATTACCCCCCCTCCCCACCCGCCCACCTATTGTCGCTATCGACAATAAGTGGCTGATTATTAATCTTTGATTGCCGGACTACGATCGAGTGGCAGTATCTCCAACTACTCGGCCGAAGTATCAGATAGACTCGGAAGCTCTTCATATAAAACTCGGACACGATTCCCCGGTTCCCCCCTTTTCTCATATTTCTTCCCCTCTCCTTCATCCTCCCTTGGGATCGCCATCTAGTCGCAAACTCGTACTATGAATTTCATAATAGCTTGGAATGTTCGTTTCTCTTCGCTCAGCCGTAGAAAGTATCCGAGATTAAAGATTAATCTGCATTGGGAATGTAGGGAAAAGCCGGGCCGCTATTGTAAAACTCGTGCGAGAATCGAATCTTTATGGGACATTCTCTCGCTAACAATGACGGCGTCAATTTTCCTTGCTGGAACTTCGTGGCAAAGACAATGAAAAGCGTTAGGACAACTTTTCTCCCGTGAATACCTTTCAATAAATTTATTCGGCGAAGCGCTTCGAAGCTAACTTTTCCAATACTTACTACTTGAAAAATGATTTATAAGTCTTTTTTTTTTTTTTTTTTTTTTTTTTTAACAGAATAGGCGAAAGCATTTACACGCCGTACAAGACGTCTTCCCATCTTATTCATTAGATAGATAAAAATAAAATTTTTTTTAATTTACGACTAGTGGCGCTAGCGCATCACGTTTATTCCGTTCGATATCGCCTCGGCAGAAGTAGGAAAAAAATACGGGAAAAAGATGCAAAAAATAAGATTGAAATCTTCCCTCGTACTGTTGTTGTTGGATGATTTGTATTCTCTTTGACTTTTAATCAAGTAAAAGCTTCGGTCGCTGCTTCTCTACAACGAACAAACGTTATTCCAAAGCTTATACTGAAACAACGGCAGGGAACGTTTTGAAAATAAAGAACGCAGTTAATTATGCCACTGAAGTCGCTCATTACTTAAACAAATTATTATTGGCTATTTTCTTTAATAAGAAAAGGGAATAAAGAAAAGAATAATAACAATAACAATAACAATAATAACAACAACAACAGCAGCAATTGCGAACGGTTTCGTGGGAAGCGAATTGCGTGTGTATAGATGGAAAGGAAAAAAAAATATTGAAAAAGTCGGAATACTGAAAATCCCAAGCGAATTGTAAATTGAATATAAAAGGCTCGAATTTCAAATATTTGTTAAGGACTTGCGACGCGGGTAGAAAAAACAAGTTGGCATTGTTAATTATTGTACAAAGAGGTCTTGTTGTTCTTCGTATTCGAAGCGAGCGAGTAAACACTATTGAAACTCACGGAACCGATTGGATCAACGAATAAAATAAGGAAAGAAAGGAAATTCTTTGATTAATGAAATCGACGGGAATCCATTGCCAATGTGTTGCGTTAAGTAGGAAATTCCGTCAAAACAAGTCGAAAGAAAGAAAGTGGGGAATTAATTACTAAAAGCACTGCTTAACGCATTCGCGTACATACATTACCGTTGATCTATACAAGCGTATTTACCATTTTATTAGCATTTAATTATCTTGTTGTTATTATTAAGCATTCCCATGAATAATTCAATGAAAGATAATCTTTATATATTATCAAGTACATGTATACAATACTCTTGTGATATGAATGGTCTTAAGCTTCTGCGATATCTGCACGCGGATATCCTAAAGACGATATCCTTCGGTCATTTATCCGAATTGCAATTGCGGTTAATGATGTTCGCGTTACGTTACACGAGGAGGAGGAGGAGGAGGAGGAGGAACAGGAGGAGGATATAAGGAAAGCGAAGAAAATGATTGTGATATGAGATGATTTTGCGAAATTTCGCCATTGAGAAGCAGTTTTCTTTTTAGACTGGAGGATGGGGGGGGGAGGATAGGGTAGGGAGTGCACGAAACTCGAAGGAGTCGATGATCGTTGGAAAAGAAATGACGGCGAAGATCCCTCCCCCCCCCTAGATCCGAAGGGGAAGGAACGACAAAGTCATTATTTAGCTCAAACGATCCATCCGCGGCATGATTAATTCGATCGTTCGTTCCCATGGAAATGCGCGTAGGCCCGACCGATTAGTCGCACCGACGCAGCTTCGATCGCCCGTACAGGGCCAACGACGGCAAGGTATCCATCAAGATTTAAGAAAGCCGGCTGGAACGGGGAAATGGTTGCGGGGAGGTGCGTGGTGCGGGAGTGCGGAGGTTCGGGGGGATTACATTAGAAGAACGATAGAGAATATCGGAGTCATGGGTGACCGCGCATCCGGTTCCCATTCTTACGGCACTCTACGCTGACAAGATAATGTGTAGTACGTGATAGGGAAATGAGGATGATATTATCAGCGGGGTCTCTCGTTTCACTCGGGAACGAGGAAAGCGCGCGCTTTTTAATCACGTAGAAGCCCAATCGTCACTTTGCGCCTCACCTTGAAGTAGTGACCACGTCGTATTCTGCATTCTTATCGCCCTGTACATCTTCAAACCTACACAAACGTAATGATAATAAAGAAAAAAAAATAAATCATAAAAGAAAAATGATATGAGGTAGCACAGTTAAATGTTTTTTGTTTTGTTTCTCTCTCTCTCTCTCTCTCTCTCTCTCTCTCTTCCTCTCTATCTCTATCTATCTATCTATCTATCAATCTATCTCTGTGTCGCTTTCAATCGCAATTTTTATGCTCTCTTTCATTGCGGTCACACGAGCGCGCAGGTTACGCTCGTGTGAAGAAGAGTCGCTGCCTCTCTTTTTCTGCTCCGATGCTTTCCCGTTGGCGTGCGGGAGAGTTGGGCGGGGGGAGCGATGGACGGGGAAGGTGTTTATTTAGTAAATGAGTCAGGAAACGTTCGAATTTCGCGGATAGAGATGAAAAAGCGGCTGAGAAGGAGGTTACAAGTGCGCCGCTATGCTGTGTTATGCTCGCGACGATGAGGATTTATTTAAGATATTACGGAGTTGCGTTCGATAAGGACAGAATGAGACAATTTTACGTTAACAAGCTGACACGAGAAGTCCGAGAAATGTCCATCGGTATGTAAAATGTGTATGATTTGCTCACATTGCATTGACGCGCATACGTGATAAGCTCAGTGTGTATGATTCAACGTTGTTCGACAGATTAATGATGATCACAAGCTTAATTGTACAAATGGCGTGATCATATGGAATGAAATCTATTTCGTGATCTATTATCGATGGCCAACGTTTTCCAAAGTCCCACTTGTTCAATGATTCGCTCTCTCTCTCTCTCTCTCTCTCTCCCTCTCCCCCCTCTTGTTATTTGTCGAATGACTTCAAACTCCACGTGCTAAGTATAAAATTTACACTCCGAGCCTTTTAGAAGCCCCAAAGACTTGAATATGAAATTTCAAATGCCCATAAAAGATAAGAGGAGCATTGAAATGCTTTATTGAATGACCTCCAGCCGGACTCTGTGAACGATAATGTCCGGAGTAATTGCAACATCTTCAAAATAGCACATGTCCGAGTAAAACGCGGGTACATGCATATTGGCCATTAGAGTGGATATTGTGACGTAAATTTTAATAATAATAAAGAATAATAATAATAATAATGAAAACAGCAACAAATGGCTAGTGAATACAAATACGTAAATGGACTTGTAATGATAATAAAGTAAGGGACTTAGAAACGTATTTGTTTGATGAATTTGAAGAGTATCGAAGGATGTTTTTCAATAGGTTGCGCGGATAACGAGGCTCTCCGTACACATTATAATTTCACACCTCAAATGAATAACTTGACTTTTCACTTAATCGCGGGGATTATTACAGGTAACTTCGGCTATATTACGTAATTATCGTAGTTAGGTTTGGCTTACGGGACTTGAAGTAGAGATAAATAAGCGGGGGGAAGAAAAGCGCTTGGATTTAAAGGAAATTAAATAACCTTTAGCCGAGAGTAAGGAAAACAAGGGTGGCTAAGTTAAGAATTAATCGTCAACACTGAAGATGACGAAGACTCAAGATGACGTAGATAAAAAGAGAGAGGGTGGGGGGGGGTAAAATAAAAGAACGTACGCAAAAATGTATAAGTAAATGAACTCGCGGGCCATCCTTCTTAGATTGTAATTCAAATAAATAACCATGAAGAACACACTTGGAAAAGAGCGATCCGTTGCTTGTTGTACGTATACTTATATGGACAAATCAATCACACATAATTCAAAGACAATGTTTTTCTCGAGACGTAAAAGAAACGAAACAGTTGTCGTTGTCGTCGTTGTCGTCGTTATCGTTGTAACTGCCGCTGACGCCGCCGCCACCGACCGCCGCCGCCGCCGCCGCTGTTATCACGCAACGCTTGGCTCCGTGCGCGAATCGCGTTTAATTATTCAGTGTCCCAGTGACTTTTCCGCTTTACACTTTTGATTGGTCCATCGTCGTCGTCGTAACGTGGCGGCGAACGCGTTAAGCCCGCCGTCGGATTAACATAACCGACTTCACATTATCACCAGAGGTTCAGTTAAATAATAATTATAAAAATAAGAAAAAGAAGAAGAAGAAAAAAAACAAAAAACCAAAAGGATATAATCCAGAGTTTAAAATAAAAATACAAATAAAAGTAAAAGTAAAAGTAAAAAAAAAGATAAAAACAACGGTAAAAGAAGGTAAAAAAAAAAAAAAAAAAAAAATAGTCTTCTGAGTATTAATAATGGTAATAATAGTAATAGAAATAACAAAAATAATAGTAATAGTAATAGTAATAGAAATAGTAATGCTCACCGGTGCTCATCCTTGGCGCTCGGGATGAACTTCGTGCATTCTCGCTTCTGGAAGGTAGCCTCGATCCAGCTTCTTTCCGTCGTCTGGAAGAAGATCAGAAGATCACAAGGTCAGTAGTGAGGGAGCGCGTCGCCTTCCTTCCTTCCTTCCACCCTACCCTTCATTTCCCATTGGAACGCAATAGCATTCCGCGAGAAAGTTTTATTGAAAGCAGAAGGAGGTCTACCTCCTTAACCGACTTTATCGAATCATTTAAAAGTGCCGCGTTCGCGCAAAAGGCCTTTCTCCTATTGACCAGGAGATGCTCACGGGGACGCTTTAGCTTTCGGAAGGTCAATTCGCGCCCTCCTCCTCCATCCCTTCTTAGTCCCTCCCTACCCTGCCCAATAACCTCGGCTTCTTATTCATCGGGGGCGCGTTAATGGTTAACACCGAGGTAACGTAACCATTGGCTGAGGCGTAAGGCCGATGAGGGTACGTTGACCTCGGTACCCGGAGGCTGCAGCTTCCTCGTCGAATCGTACCGACATCATTATTATCATGAATTCGATCGATCGTGGAAGCTCGATCCACGTAACTTTCGACGGCTAACTAATTCCGAGCCAAGACCGACGTCTATTTTTACTCATTAGAATGCTCTGCGTGTACTTGCATGCGTACCTTCAGCGTGCTGAGTATAGACTTTTCTTTCTTTCTTTCTTTCTTTCTTTCTTTCTCCCCACCCCCATCCCCTCCCGTTAAAAATAGGTCAGCAGCGTTAAGCTTAGAGTAGCAAAGCTGCTCCGTCGCGCACGAGGTGAGAATGAGCGAAGAAGTCAATGTTCCATCGGAGGCTGGCTAATGCAGGGCTTTTACGAAGAGCCGCCCCGTGAATATGTATTCTTCTTCTCTCTCTCTCTCTCTCTCTCTGTGTTTTTGGGGTGAGAAGCGCAGGGTAAGCGGAACTGGCTGGCATCCGCCGGGATACTCCGTACGGCCGTTCGGCCAGGAATCTAGGCGAGCTAGGGGAATCGACGTACGGCGGAGCCAAGCGGGATCGATTGCCTTGCGTGCGGATTCTACTACGTACACGCACAAGGCCTCGGCGAGGCTTTGCGCCCCCACATTCATCGTGCACATGCGCCATGTAAGCACAGCGGATTAATAATATCGCATGCATGTTAAAAGCAATTTGAAAAGGTTGGCTAGGTAAGCTGCGGCTCGTTATGCTGCCACTGCTTCTTCCTCTCTGTGCTCGACCTGCCCCTCCACTCCACCTGGTCCTGACGCTGCTGCTGCTGCTGTTGCTGCTGCTACTGCTGATGCTAGCTGCCACAAGTGCCGCTTTATATCGGAAACAAAGGATCGCTACGGCGTGCGAGCTCGTATTTACGCAACCGAACGTTCGCTACATGCCTTTACAGTTGTTTGTGAACCGCTTCTTCCCCCCCCTGCCATCCACTTCCTTCCAGGAGCGAGTAATATCTAAATGTCCGCGCGTACCGAGTTACATAATCATTTACGGAGGCTGACGGGACCCTGCGTTTGTGTAATCCCGACTCGTTTCGTTCCAACATTCTTATTTTTACCCACGAATTCTAATAGGACAGACTCCGAGCCTTGAAATTAAAGGCCGATCGTTTTCTAAGCACTTTAGCCGCGATCGGATGGGCTGGTTGTTTAAAAAAATACCCGACGTTGCTTACGACGCCCAAGAAATTAAGTCCTTAAGAGTCGGGGCCGGTGGAGGGTTATTGGGGGGAGGGGAGGGGGTGGATTTCAAGAAAAATAATAAAAGAAAGAATGAAATAAATAGATAGATAAATAAATAAATAAAAATAAAAGGATAATGGGGAAAAAATAATAATAATAATAATAATAATAATAATAATAATAATAATAATATACCTTTGCCTTCTTTCGCTTGATTTTCGGAGTATTAGCTCCGCAGATTACACTCCCGATGGCCATCTTGCTGAGCCTCGGCACTCGCCGTTATCAACCTATGCGCCAGAAAAATGAAAAACGAAGAAAACATAAAGAGGAGCAAAAATAATAATGATAATGGGCGAAGTCGAGAGTGAGCCTCGGCGGAATCGAGTTCGGTCGTGCGTGGGGGCCCGACGCGCATAATAGCGCGACCCGAGTTCACCGTCCCAATATATGTATATATATATATATATAATCGTCCAGTCCCCCCCCCTCAAAAATCAGACCCATCGACTGGCGGTAGGTTATTGGGGAAGTATTAAATGGGACGTGAAATTACTGCAACTCTGCGCCGCGTGAGCTGTCGTCGGTAGATAAGATAAATTTGCATCTGATAGTGAGCGAGACGACGTTGCTCGAGATGGAGAGAGAGAGAGGGCAGGGGAGGGGTGAGGTGAGAGAGTACGCGCAAATCCCGTTACTCGCTAGTTGGTTAGCGAGACACAGAGTCTCCGCTACTTGTTATCGAGGGCAAGTTTACGCGGCAGACGTTGCGTGGCGGCACTTCGGTTCGCTATTATAATACCGACGACCCCCGCGACCTTATCATCAAAATCTCGATCACCCTCGGTGGTGGTGGTAGTGGTGGTGGTAGTGGTGCTGCTGTTGCCGCTGCTGCCGCTGCTGCTGTTGCTTGCAATATCAGGAGCAGAGTGAATTAATCGAGTTGGACGAGTTCCGGAAAACTCGGGTATTCGCGACGGAGACGTTGCGACACATACACCATGGCCCCGCGTGTTTGCGTGCGCGATGCGCGTGATAACTCGAGTACACATTCTTATCCGAGGTGAGCCTCGCACTCCGTTATCGCGACGATCTTTCAAGAAAATAGAATAACATGGATTTCACCGGGAGCCGCACATACATTAGCTGACAAGCTTTCAGAAAATCTTCTTTCAGAAATCCCTATGGAAAATCATGTCGAAAAATTATGATTTTCATTGTGCATGTGTAAACAAGTGAGACTGTGATCTGGACTGTAAACTCGGCGCTCCTCTGGACGCTCTTATTATTATTACTCTTACTTATATAAGATAAGACGACGATGGCCTCACTCGATGGAAATCAAATGTGGATCATATGAATCAGCGCGATATACTCGTCGCTCGGAAAACTTAATATATCTTATTCACTTATCAGCTCAAAAAACTCAAAGTACAAATGTCCCAGCTGAATATTCGTAAAGCTATCTCCTTCCATTAAACATACCGAATGGAATTTACATTAAAAAAAACGAAAGCCTTTCGATTCGCCCTCGAATGAATAATTAGTCAAGGATGGTAAGCTAACCGAAGCTACGATTGGGCCACCCCCTTTTGGTTACGACGTCCTGTGGAGTCGCCGCGGTAGATTCAGCTAAACGAACATTTGCATACGTGTGCAGGAGACACATTTAAGAGACCATGCGCGATCCATGCGCCGGCGAGCTCTTGTCCATCTCCGTCTCTCTCTCTCTCTCCTCTCTCCCTCTCTCTCTTCGTATAAATAAAGAAGAAAAAGAAAGAGCCTGTAACTTACGCGCCGGCACAAAGTGCACGAGTAGAAAAAGAATATCGCACATTATCTGTAAATATCGATCTAATGACATTTAGTAAAACTAATTCTATTTATAGTTCATGCGCAGCACAGACAACATTTATTAACGGACATCGACTATATTTATTTTTATTTACACTGAGCTGCACCGAGACGGACGAAAGTAAGTACTTTAAGCATGCCCGCGTCGAAACGAATAATAGTAATTAACAGATAAAACAATAATACGGTATTGGTAGTGACAGAAATACGCAGGGCAATGTAGGCTTGATGCAAATGTAAGAGGTGTACAAGACACACATGGGAATTTGCATTTGGAATACGCTTAGGAATTTTAAGGCAGAACGGCACAAACTAATAAATTATGCTAAAACAGCGGAGGGCATAAAGTAAACGATGCTTAACACATTGTCGAGAGAGAACGAAGGTATTTCCGAGTTGAAATTACACTCTACACTCCGAGGCTTAAAAGTTTATGTAACTCGAATACAAAAGGTAACCGATTGCTTTATTTCTTTAATAATAAACATCCGTTTATTAACTATTTATTATAATGCTTTCTCGGCACTGGGTGAGCGATCCTCGGATAAATACATAAACTACCTACTCACGTATTCGCGCGGAAATTTCAGATAAAATATAGTCTATAAAATAAAAAAAAAAAAAACGAAACGAAACGAAACAAAATAATTGAACTATAATTGAAGAAATCGTGGTGGTATTTTCGGCTGGCTTGGTTAGGGAACCGTCGGGGAGAGTCCTCGGGAATAAGAATTATAAGAATTAGCGACTCCCGGGCCCCGAGAAGGAAACACCTCGCGCTCGCGCGCACTAGTTAAATACAGTATGTAAAAGAAATACCAGCACTCTGATTGTTATAGTATTGTTATATATGTCGAAGGCTTAATGGAAGCGGCGAGAAAACGCGGTCCGAAAATCGTTAAGCGTCGGACGTTAAGCGTACGACAGTGTTTATTGCCGTTAAAGAAAAAAAAAGAAAAAACGTGAAAACGAAACAACAAGAAGCAAAAGATTCCATTTTCCTACATCATAAAGCGTGCTCTCTCTCTCTCTCTCTCTCTCTCTCTATCTCTATCTCTCCGTCTGTTTTAGCACACTCCGTCGGTGTGTAGTAGAGTAGATCGCCGCCTCTTTGATGTAAAGGGAGAGCGGTGTGGGCCGCGGGGTAAGGGAAAAAAACGTCGTAATGGTAATGAGGGTAGGTAAGGGTCGTGGGTGGGTGGAGGGAGAGCTCGGATGACTTATGATTTAGCCTCGGCGATCGCGAAGAGTCGATGAAGCACTTGCGGCTAAGGCTTTATCAGAAGAGAAAAATCAAGGGAAGATGCTGCGCCGCGCTATGAGAGGTAAGGGTGCGGTCTGACGGTGATGACGTGCGGGAAGTCGTGCGGGAGGTCGTGCGGGAGGTCGTGCGGGCCTGGGGACCTACCACTCGGATGCTCTTGCTCTTGTGAATCATTCCTCTGGTTAAGGGTTCGGCTGCCTGGCTGGGGCTTGGCTCATCCCCTTCTTTGCGCCCTGGATTGCCTTCTGCCGCTCGAATCAGCTTCTAGATCACTTTCATTAGCGTCGGCCTCCCTGCAAGTCCAAAGACACGGCGACTCAGCAACTGCGAACGTCCAAGTCGGCCTCTCTCCCCCACCCCGCCCGGACCTACGGGCCCTACCGCGGACAAACGGACGAGCGAGAGCGATAGCTTTTTGCCGAAATGGACAAACGCTTCTTCCACGCGCCGCCCCATCGCCCCCACACGCCGCCCCACCACCCCTCCCACGCCACCGCTACCGCCACCGCCGCTACGGCCACCGAAGGCCCGACCACCCTAGCCAATCCGCCGGATTCGAGATTAAGTGGCCATTGGCATTAATTTATCGTCCGCGTTCAAACGAAATTCAATCAATTGGAATTGGCTCCGCTCTCGCGCCCAGACTTAAGATTAATGGGGTCGGGCACACGAGCTCTTCCCCCCGTCCCCCATTATAATTCGGCGCTTCTCGCTCGAGCCACGACGTCGACTCCCGGTAGACAACCGGGGAGGATAAGGACCCGAAGAAGGCCGAGAGCAGTTTACCGAGCCGCCCGGAAGGTTTAATAATCCGATCCGACGATTGCGTTGGCTTATTGTATTGCAAATGCTACTGTTGCTGATTGTAAATTACCTTCGAATCGGACAATTAAGCTGATCGGACCAAGCTTATTTCATCTTTTTTCTGGATCATCCGATTGAATTAAGGCTTCGTCACTACATAATCGTATAGCTGGTGGCAGGCCAGATTCGAACCGTGGATCTTCTCCGAGTTGGTGCACGCGACGCCTGCTGCAAACATAAACAATTACCACAATTAAGTCGTGAGCTCTCTCTCTCTCTCTCTCTCTCTCTCTCTCACTCTGTCCAGCATCCGGAGACGCGAATTGACGATAGCCCTTCGAGGACACGAGTTCGAGCGTCAACGGCTCCCTCGAGCTGAATAACATATTTTAATGAGATAGCATCTTAAGAATCCCTCCGACGAGACGAACATTTAATCTCGTTAAGAGCAAGTACGCGAGGGGTTGACGAGGGGTGACGAGGGGAGGGGAGGGGAGGGGCAGCAGAGTCCGATACTATACATGTCTGACGATGATAAGTAATTGCTCGTCTCCTCGGACCGATCACCCGGCCAATAATTCTCCCACCGTTCTCAAGGTCAAGGCTAGACGCGGCCACTTCCTATCCGGGGATCACGCACGGCATCGGGGACACCACCAGACACGGACCTCATTGGAGGGCTGTGAGTCTCGAGGCTTTCCTGGCCTACCCGAGGGAGGGAAGGCCAGATTTTCGGCCATAATCACGACTCGAAAACCGAGGCCGAAAATAGCCGAGCGCCCTTTGATTTACAAGTTCCCCGTTACACGTAGAAGACGATCCCCTTTTACGGCCAAGTTCCTAAAAACTCCAAATCCTCGATAATCTGCGGGACTTTTCCTGCTCGGGTGTAGCCATCGTCAGCACCGGATTCCCTGTAAATTCCTTGCTTTTTTTACGTCCTCCTCGTATTAGCCAACTCGAATCGTGTTGGATCGAGAGCGTCCGACGATCCAATGTAAATCGCCTCCCGTGCACTGACCGAGTGTAAAAAAAAAAAAAAAGTATAAAAAATTTTACAATACCCCTGGTGTCGCCTTCGTTTCCCCCGCCCTCACCCTCCGTGCATGCGTACGAGCATGAGCCACGCGGTCTTTAAATCAAGATTTTATTTAGATACTGATTCTCCCGAACAGAACTCAAAACTACATTCCTCGGCAATGGAATATCCAAGCGAATCCGACTACGCTGCCCCCCGCCCCCCGCCACCCAAACGTCTGATAATCATGTGCCGACTCGTCGTCTTTTTTCTGCTCATTCGATCACATTCAATGTAAATATCTGTATATGTGGATATATATATATAAATTCGTTTAATTGCTATCATTCATGTCTTTATGATCTATGAAATTTTTAAGCCGACCGTTTGAAAATCGTAGCGAAACTCTCATTTATTTGTTTAATTAATATTAGCTTAGCGAGTTCCTTTCCTTTTTAATAATGTTGATTTTTATGAACGAAACCATTAGAAGCCTCGTGTGATCATCGAGATTTGGCTTATCTGAAGCGATAATACGATTATAAGAGGGAAAAAAATTAACAGAATTTATAGCCGCGCTCGACTGGAAAATAATTAGAATAACATTGATTGCCCAAATCTTAGTATAAAAAGTAAGTCTAACGGGCACGTCTTCTTCGTCGAAATATAATTTAAAGCATCTTCTTCTTCTTCTTCTTCTTCTTCGTCGTCGTCTTTTGTTTGGTTTTAATTTTGCCGATGATTGAAGGATACGTTTTTAAGTCGATAAATATTAGATTAGATTGAAAGCTTATTCTGTTTATCCCCCCTCTAAATAGTCTATAAACAACAGCTGCGCGATAAGCTGTACAAGAACGTATACTTTCGATCCGGTTGACTCCATCAACTTTGCGCTTTTACAATGTTACCCTATTATTATTGTTGTTGCTGTTGTTGTTGTTGTTGTTGTTGTTGTTATTACTATACTGCGCGTTTACCTGAGACGACGAGGATCCGACGAATTCCAAGTCATGATGCGCGTCGCTTTACAACATCAAAGTGTTTTTACGCACAATTATAATTTATAAACATGCCAATTGAAGTCTTTTATTAAATTCATTTTAAAAATTTACTCGCTTACCGAAGTCGCTTTTATAAAAACATCTTTTCCTTCCTGTTCCCGGCACCTGCTGATGCTCATTTTTCCTTCTTTTTTTTTTTCTTTTTAAATTCCTCTCGATAAAAGTCCTTCTCTCGATCTCGTTTTTAAAACGTTGACAATAAAAACAAAAGAAAATCCTCTCCAAGAAATTGAGACAATTCATAAAGTCAGAGGAGTCTTCATTTCATCGATTATTGAATGACATTGTCAATAAGGAAACGTATTCGTCGTATAGGATATTCGCGAAGTGCTTAACCAATACTAAAAGGGACGCGTCCAGCTTATTGGAATTCGCTAAATGCCAGACTGTCGCAATGACAATTAAGCTTCGAGTTTCCCAGTTATATGAAAAGGCCATTTGGGGTAGGAAATATGGTCAACCTGACGACCATTGACGTTTTGACCGTCATTGTCTATCGTACAGGGGATTGGCAATAATTTCACGGCTCGCTGTATTCCAGAGAAAAAGGAGTCCCGCAGCCAAGGACAAGAAGATCGACATTAATCGCAATCGTCATTGAAATTTCTTAATTAGGCTACGGTGGTTGGCCTGCTCCTCGATGCAAACAAGCGTTCATTATCATCATAATCATCATTGTCGTCGTCGTCGTCGTCGTCGTCGTCATCGTCATCATTGAATCATCGATAATTCGGAGCGAGCGGCTCTCGTGACCCCTTCCCCTCCGCCCCGATCTACACGTTCATCCGAATATAATTAGAATCCGAGCTGTCAAGCTGCTCGTCGATCCGGAGTTAACCGATCTCACCAAACTCCCACGTTTCATGTGAATCGGCACTTCTCCGATCCATCCGAATTGTCCATCAATTTCATGATATCACTCATCTCGTATCTCCGTATCTTTGGAACGTCAAACTCGTTTAATTGCTTGCTTGATGCATAATTTTTTGTCTCTCTTGATCCACGGCCCGTGACTCTTTGTATAATAATAATAATAATAATAATCTCGAGACGTTGTACGTGTTGGCGGCACGCATTCGCCATACCGCGTCCAATGGCAAACGTAAATTAAGTTTTTAAATTAAATGCGAAGAGAAGCCACCGGCAAGAGCATAAAATTAAATGCACAGCAACGAAACAATGAAAGCGGAACGTAAAAATTAATTAAGCTGAATATAATTATAATTACGTATTAAGCGCCCGGCTGGAACTTAAAAGTAATGGCTCGATTTTTAATATCGCAGAGCCGAGTGGACTTAAAATCGTTAGCTTTTAAAATTATAAGAATACGTAATTTAATATAGAGAACGAGGGGCTGCTCAGGTAAGCACGTGCCTTCACTTCGTAATTTCATTATAAAATGCTTGATATATATATATATATATACATGAATAAAACCGTGCGCCGGTTATTTTAACTAGATCTTGGAGCAAGTTCGGGTTATTGGGGGAAAAATGGCTGTTTACTTCGGGAGTAAATGTTAATATTATTAATAAATACAGGAGTAGCTAAAGTTTTTCTTGTTGATACTGTAGTATCCTGACTTGCCGAGGCTTTGATAATTCTATGGAGAATGATAATCGGGGGCTAATGCTTGCTTGCACAATCAAATAGAAAACTAATATCCAAGCAAATAGGGCGAGGCGCGCGTCTACTTTCGTTCTAACTTTTGAATTTTTACCGAGCTGAACCTCACTCGCCTCGCTTCGGAGCACGTAAAACTTACATCGTATTTTTATTACATATTTTTCTAGGACGCGAGGCGAACGTTTTATCGACTCGAGATTGTTTTTTTTTTTTTTTTTTTTTTTTTATACATACAACAAAATAACTAGACTCTCGGTAGAGCGCGTGTTGGGATATAATTAAGGTGATAATCAACGAGAGAACTGCTATTATTGTTATAATCATCATTGTTGTCGTCGTCGTAGTCGTCGTCGTTGTCTAATGAAGGTGCAATTACTTGGCGCCCCCCCCCCGACCTTTTATCAAATATTTTATAATCTATTTTGTTACATGCGCTAACGAGCGTAATAACAACCAGTATTTATCGGTTAATGCAGCAATAATGGTAGGCGCATCTATTGCAAAGCAATAAATAAATACGTTAATTGCGATAGGCTTAGAGCTGAATTGTTGGAATTTGTAATTCCTATGTCATAGCGAATAAAAAGAGAACAAATAATTTTTGCGCTCATTTGTCATTATTAAATAACTCGGGATTGCTCGATCGATAAATAAAATGTAAAATCCTTTCAAACGAAGGTTAAGTCCCGTCAAGGTTTTTATTTTCTTCAAAAATAAAATTACTCCATAAAAATTATATGCTTTATTTTGCAAAAGCCGTAGATTCGGTCCTAATTGTACACTTAGGACTTATCCGTTAGAATTTGCATTATCCCAGCGGCAATTTGGAGATATTATAAACTCTACTTTTAATGCACGAATAATACGGATGAATACGGAAGTAAAAAACAAAAAAAAAACAAAAAACAAAAACAATTTAAAATATATAATTTTCTTCCTCAATTCCCGCGAGATTAGTAATAAGGTCAAATAAAATTGTTGTTAATAAACTTAGTGTAGCGTAGCAGCGGTGCGTATTAATTAATAATTTGACTGTGATGAGAAGAGGAGTTACGGAATATTGTTGGATTTCGGTAATCTGCAGATAAATGTGCGGGTGAACGATGGTAGGGAAAGGTTTTTGAAATCGTTAAGGGAAAATTGCGTCTGCTGGCAATACGGGAGACGTGATTTCCCGATAGAAAATAATTCATTCGCCGCCCTAAGCCAAATAACGGACTCGAGGACAGAGTTTATCCACTTAACGAAGCTTATTCTTGGAGGTGAGATTTTTCTGGCCAAGAGACGCTTCGGAAGCCCCCGGTTCAAAGCCCCTTCATTTCTGCCCGGAAGGATGAAGTGGATGAAGTGCCGGAGTGGCCGGTGGTACTCGGGCACGTACCTTACGACTTACACGAACGAAGCACTCTCGAGTTACCTTTTAATTTTCTAAACTGTCGAAGGACCTGCACTCGCCGCAGTTTACACCCACCCCGGGGGCACTATCTGCTCGTCCATGGAAATCTCGAGCTTGTGATGACTGTGTGTGGGCGAGATATATATATATGGGGAACGAGGAGAGAAAAGGAAAGCAAAGAAGATGAGGGAGGGAGAAGGGAGGTTAGGTTTTCACAGTTTTCCAAAACAAAAGGGCGAGTGGGGACAACAACGTTTTTTTCCCGATGAAAAGAAGAGGGATAAAGGGAGGAAAAAATCGAACGCCTCGTCCTGCCTTGTCGCGGACCTTCGCCACTGCGCTCTCAAGCAGAGCGTTTCTCCAGCATTAACAAGTACGCAAGCTGAATATCTGATATCAGCAACCAATACAATACTCAAAGAAAAGCTAATGAAGAAAGCAGGGAATAGACAATAATAGATCGCACTGCCGAAGCTCCCAATTAATTCCTTTTTCCTAATTTAATCCCCCGAATTCTCTTCCTTTAACGGCTCACGGCTTATCCGATATTATAAATTTAATTTCCCCCGTCCCGCTCGCCACCCGCCGCCTTCAGTTAATAATAAGATCGCTTCGTTCGAATTTGCCCTTTGACCTGGCAAGTAAATAATTTCGTTAAGCTCTGCGCATTCGATCCTCCTCCTCCTACGCGTACGTATTCCTATTAATTAAATCAATCTAATGAATGAGTTTTGCCGTTAGTATACAAACTTGTATTTGTATCATTTTCCTTAGATTCGGTTGCCTCGATGTCTATGAGCGTAATTGCAAATAAAGGAACGAAATCCTCGTACCGAGTCTTTTTTCATTTCCCGCCCCCCCCCTTTTTTTTCTTCTTTTTTTTTCATACGCATTCACGTACAATGGAAGGAAATATATTTATTTTTTTCTTCCAAGGACTGCCTCTAATTAAACGAGCGTCAGAACAACCATTGCGATAAATATTATTTCTCACCAAATGATATACGTATAAAGTAAGTGTAGAGCATTGAGTTTTTATTCCTTTTCTCAAAAGTGAATTAATAACAAGACTTTTGTTTTATAAACGTCATAGCTCGTCATTGTCGTGACACTTTTCAATGTCAAAACATATAAGCAAAAACAAATTGATAATAGTAACAATTACAATAATTATATTAACAACAATAACAATAGCGCTTTAATATCGCCAATAAAACGCGAGTGAGCGTCAAGAGGCGAGCGAGAATTACTTTATCATGCAATCTTTGAATTATAAGTAATGAAAAACGTTTTTTTAAAAAATACTAAACTTTAATCGTCCGCAGTCGTCGTGTACATATCTATACAAATTTGTTTTTCTCTCATTTATAGCAGAATGGAGAATTATTGTCTTAAAGCAATTAATTCCCTGTGCGAAAAATAACGAGATAAATGGGAAATCGCTCAAAGCGATCTAATTTTAGCGGGATTAAGCCAGTGAACAATTCCATATACTGTACATGTATATGTGTATAAATATTTCATGTACTCGCTGTAGAGCCGCCCACACCGCCGCCGCCGCCGCCGCCGCCGCCGCCGAGCGATTGTTCATCAAGGCGAGATGGTATTAAATAAGTAATGGATCATAAGAAAAGAGAATAAAGTCTTCAGGTAATGTACGAAAGCAGCGCGTTTATCAAATTATTAACGAATAAATAGTACGTAAAGTTTATATATTGATAAAGAATGAAAAAATAATTATGCAATTAGAGGCGATACTTTTTCTTTTTTTTTCTTTTTCATTAATTTTAAGCGAATACGACTTTATTTATACTTAATTTACAATATATGCTTTGATTACTTTTTAATTATGCTTGAATTTTGTAAAATTGCAGCGTCAGTCGTCGTATTTACGATACGTAAATATCAGTACGGCCAGAATACACTGTAAGTAATGAATAGTTAATGCCTAATCGCATAATTATTTTTTACTAATTGTTATACGTATATGTGTAAGTGCCTGTGTATGCCTTGCAGGTTGATTGCTTTAACAACTATTTAATAAGCTAATCAATACTGTTAATTTCTTAAGAAGGTCGTATTTTAATAATTATCAATATCAGTTAGTTACGACGTTCAAGGCGATTATTAAATAAAGTATGTAATTAGTATCTTTATTAGTATCGCGAGGAAATTCTTAGTGAAATACGTAGAGTTCGTTTAATATTTGATTGGCTTGAAAGGATTTCATTTTATTGACGGATTCGTATTTAGACATTACGTTAGAAAAATCTATTAATGCCTACATGGACGACGTCGACGCAACAAGTACCGCCACTGCATACTAAGTGTTTCTGACACTTCGAATAAGATAATGTTTTTTTTTTTTTTCCTTTTTACAATAGAGAAACAACGGCATTACGAGTTTTTATTATTATTATTTTTTTTTTTTTTTTTTTTTTTTTTTTTTTTTTTTATTCGAAATGAGCCATTGTATCGCTCGGGACGGACGTACGTACGTACGTAGGTCGCCTTAGCTTTAAAGGAATCCACGTTATTTGCGAGCTAAGTCTAAGCGAGCACTACCTGCTTCCGCATTATTGCACTTGTGAAATTAGCCTTCGTAATTTGATAAAATACATTTTACAGTCGAATAATTTCGCTAAAGGGTATTCGAGCGAGCCCCCCGGCACAATACTCCCGTACATATTGAGCTATGAAAAACATTAATTTGAATGTCGCTAATAAAAAGTAATAATTTTAATCCACGGAATACTTTAATCCCGGAGCTTTATATTTTATTTTTCTCTCCTCTGGGTTTAAGTAAATCCGAAAAATTTATATCACAAATACTTGATCGGGATTATTTTCTTTTGTGAACCGTCGGTCGGTCGGAGCGTTCTGAGCTGAAAGAAAAAAAATTATCAATCCGAAGCCAGAGCTCGGAAACGTATGTGATATACAATATATAAGACCCTTCGATATTTTTATTACTTAACGGGCAGGTATTGTTCGGAGTAAGCGGGACGTATTGCGTAAAATTGTCTGCAATACTTAGTGCCGCGAGACTTGACTTCGTGTATTTGTCCCGTAAGGGAATCGAGTCGCGAACGTAATCCTCCGAGTGTTCAAATAATGGAAAATTGATAAGCGCATCCGTAAGAGGAACAAAAGATGACGATGAGGGGGAAGAGACGGAGGGGGGGGACAGAGAGAGGGAGAGCCGTCGAGTTAATTTCTATAGGAACGTCTATACGAATCCGATACGATTGAAATAACAGATAATGGGTAACGGCGAATACGTAATTGAAACGATTGAAACGAGCATCACTGCAATTAATATACAAAACGAAGTCACGTCTCCGAGAAATAAATACATTCCGACATCGCCACGAAACGTTACATTATATTTAATGGGACGGGAGGAGGCAGCGAGCGCGCGATAACAATAAAACGAAATCCAAGTGTCAAATTAGGAATCGTAAATATACGTTATAATGTAATATAACGTTTTTATTGCTCGGTAATCGTTTGCATTCGATTGTAAATATTACGTAAATCCGAACGATGATTCGCTTATATTTCATGACCTCCTCCTCCTCCTCCTCCTCCTCCTCCGAATTTACTTTTCGGCCTTAGCCACGACCGATCGACCCTCTCTCTAATGCAGTCCTAATAAATTAGCAGAGCAGGCTATTATCGGCTCGGCGACCTCCTCGAGGCCGTTAAAAGTACGTCGATCGATATCCTCGCCCCCTCACACCCGCTCCAATGGCTATTTTGCTTTTGACTATTGAAATGCAAAATCGAGGAAACGGGCTTATCTCGCTCCCCGCGGCCACACTTATTCGGCCTTCCGAATGTCTTCGGATGTTATCGGCCGTGGCTTTTCCCATTCCCGAGTTTCGCACCAAACGGCGGTGGAATGAATTTCGCGTCGCGTATCCTCGATAGCGTATAAATAAGGCCTCGGCAACGGCCGCAGCGAATAACGATATTATAACCCGAATAACAAAAAAAATAACGCACACAACAACCCCATGCGCGCAGAATTCGTATATTTAATTTACCCTCTCTGTTTTTCTATTATTTTCTTCATTACTCCGCTGTTTCGCTTACGCCTGTTGTACTTTTCTGGCTTTGCGCGGCCCAATATCAATCAATCGACTCACTCGCTTAGGCCTATTAATCACATTAGGAGCGCATTGCGCGAAGCTCGAATTATCATCGCATGCACGGAGTTTAAGAAATCCGAGCGCTCGGGGTGAAGGCTTTGCCCTTAATTTGCTTTGTTTACTTAGTTCAGCGATTGCATTTACATGACGAGAGCGCATTTAACGTCCAAGCCGGTTAATATTTTCATTTCTTTTCCATTCGTCTGCTTTATTTCTTGTTTCTTTTTCCTTTTTCCTTTTTCCTTTTTCCTTTTCCTTTTTTTCTTGCCCTTTAATACATATAAGGTGATTAGGAGTCGCGCTCGTCCTCGTGTCTTTTGTTTATCGGGAAACAATGGGAGCAGCGCCAATTGCACAATTTTAATCTCCATTCCCTGCCAGCAGCTAATCTACCCTCTTTCGTGTACTTTGAACTAATTATTTTGGAAGGAGACGCCGGAATAAGCTTTACACAAACATTCCTGTCACACGGACACTCACTTACGTAAGATAAATTTCTTTTTCTACGACTTTTCCTGTCTTGCCGGGCTCGTTATCACGTCATATTAAATTTATTACATCTTTCATCTTAATGAATTTTTAAAAAAAGATTGTGCAATATATCTAATATATATTGGACGAGCTTCCGGACTACTGGACACGGACACGACTTCTGACGTACTTTCCGAACTCTTCATTTAATTAATCCTTTGGTTCTTTGCGCTCAAAGTCTTAATGAAAAAGACGTTGCAGCAACGTCTTTACAGCGATAATAAATCAAAACTCCGTCCTTTTTTTTTTTTATAAATTCAAATAAAAGAAGCCGTATATCCGCATCGGATAGCCATATCGTATCGTATAAGAGCGTGAAAATAAAAATATATTTACCGCGACAAATATTAGAAGCCATGGATTTTTCACTGGAAATGCCGTAAAAATTGTGTCTATTATATCTGAAATAACGGCCGTGAAACAAGTAAGAAGCCTTCGCTTCAATTTATGGAAGCTAGAAAAGGCTTTATGTTTAATTTATATAAATAATTGATGAAAATTGTTATTCGAATTTGATATTTTATCCCGTAGCGTTATTATAAATCATAATCATATTTCGATATTTCATTGGAATAACTTCAATGTCGCGCATCGAGCTCAAAGCTTTATTAAGCTTATAATTTATATAGATTATATATTACCGTAAATTATAATTAATAATTTTCAAACATTTACTGGATATATGTTTTCTAAAAAATTTTAACGTGTATTCCTGCGAATCCTCGCCTCGGAAATCTTTTATTACTCGCCAAATGAAAGAATAATGGTCGAACATTATTCAAATTTATCTGAGACTAGAATGCTCACGAAACGCATACAACTAAAATACAAAGCAATGAGACTTTAAGACTACGTACATAACGTGTGTAAAGACATACATATATATATATAAAAATATTACGAAGAGAAATTTTATTTAATTAAAATAATTCCAATCGCGCGGCTCCGTTTGCGAAAACATTTTTATTTTTGAATAAAAAAATTCCATTCGTATGGAGTTCGCGTTTTTCATTTCAGCGGCTCTAATTGCTTTATACTTTTAAGAATTGTAATTAACAAGAAGCAATTTATTTAACATAAGGAATAAAATACTTGTAATTCTACAGGAATGGAAAGCTCTACAGTTTTACAGGTTTTTTTTTTTTTTTTTTTTTTTAATAAGTTTTAGAATTATTTGATTAAAGGGAAGTACATTCAACGAAATCGAATTTATTGTACGTAACACGAAGAAATAATGCCTTTGAATTATTGGCTTTTTTCCCTGTCAATATCATTAGGAATTTTAACTGCATAAGTAATTTTAATGAAATATCGTGAATTATTCGGTAAGACCCAGATAAATTAGAAAACATTTAATAATATCTTATAAAAATAAAAAGCCGAAAAGCTGCAGGAAGAAAACGAATTGAGGTTTTTAATGCAACAAATACAACAAGTCAAATTTTCCTATTATTTTATTTCTTTTCAATTCCAAAATGGACAATTACGTTAAAACCTGTAATACGCGTTTCGATGAAATAACAATCTGCATTTACAGTAATTATGTAATTTCCAATATAAATATAAACCAGGAACTAATAGGATGCTTTATTGCTTTTCCGAGTCAAACATTCCCTACAAATTTTCCCTTTTTCCAACATGCGTCATTAAATTCAAAACCATCCTGACTATTATTAAAGGTTAATATGTTAAAAAAATAAAAAAAAAATAAAAAAAATAACAATTTGTGTCATTCTGATAAGAATAACATGTAGATTTCACAACAAAGAGAATTTCTTAAGATAAGAAACATTTTCAGAGTTTACAGAGTCCTTTGTAAATGGTGCCCCGTACTATTTTACTATGCAATTTTAATAATTACCAATTACAAATACCCGTGTTTGCAAATGTAACTCGTAGTTACATATACTATGTCTATTTCGAATAAAAAATTCTTTTCTTGATCTAACAGACCTTCGATTATTTATTTACACAATTGTACCGACACACACACACACACACACACGCACATTCGTGTAAAAAAAGAAGTTTCTGGTCAATTATTCTCTCAAAGTTTGTATTAAAATTATATTCTGAAGGTCCCAGTCGTCGTAGTTTTAATGGATTTGAAAAATAAATATAAACTTTATGTAAATTATTACCTAATGCAAGAAAAAAAAACGTTTTATTTAAAAAAAAAAGAAAAAAAAAACTACTCCATACTTTTCGGAGAAGTCATTCAAAACTTGTAATGTGTATGCATATAAGATGAGAAGTACTCGTTCACGGGTCACGTAAATAATTCTAATACGGTAGTAAAACAAAAAAAAAAAAAAGAGGAAGAGGAAGAAGAGGAAGAAGAAGAAGAAGAAGAAACGTGCACCTTGTAATGAATGTAGATCGAAGGCAACAATAGTTCAGGTTACTTGTAAGCTTGTCAATTCCGTGTACAAAGCACAGCTCTGCTTTTATTTTCCGTGCAGATCCTTTTAAAAGGAACATTGCGCATTGAAAGCAGAAGAGAAAAGAAATTATTCGTATCAATGTCGTCGATGCTAATTGATTTGTTCGTTAGCCATGACGTCACGTAAAAGATGGAAGCGCACGGATCATCGTCAGCAACCAGTTGCTCCCTTATCAATATGTCCCAGCACCTCTTTATTTTTATAAAGAAGTCAGCCCAACCCGAGCCATTTCCTTTTACGCTTTAGCTCATTCGTAGAATAAGTATTTCCGTATTATAAAATGCGATAAGGTGAGTTTACTTTTTTATTTTTGTATTTTTTTTTTTTTTTTTTTTTTTTTTTTTTTTACAAATTTGAAATGAAATCCTGTAAAACGAATGAGTATTCGTGTCAACTGATGCGTATTGAGGTCGATACAAAAATTTTTGTTATCTAACCACTGGAATTGGCAAAATTGTTAAGGAAAATTTAAAACCTCGAGTATTTAAAGATATAAAAGTAATGTGTAGATTAAGGATCGAGTGCGTATGCGCGTTTACTTTTGATTAAATAGGAATATAGAAATGAAAGGGTAGTCGTAGACTTACGCCTTCGATACGGTTCATTTTTTCTTTTCTTTTCTCTCTTTTTTTTTATTACTACTATTATTATTTTCTTACCGCATTAACGAGTCGTGGAATAAGTAACGAATGACATGGTACACCTCGTCCGCGACGTATTTACTCGACCCGTGAACGAGTATTTGGCAAACGAAAAAAAATCCTAAGAACTAGGATAAATAGAAGAGGCTAAGTTTCAATGACGAATTTTTCACTCGCTTTTCCAGCCATGGGCATGTATTATCGCAAAGAAAGAAGAAAATGCCGAACCCTTTTTCGATCCGGATCGCAAGGCCTTCGCGTCCGTCCCTGTATTGACGTAGGAGAGAATTCGGGCTGATTCGGAAAAGCAAGGAAATTGATTTACGCATTTAATTATGGATCGAGTGCCGGTGGCAATTTTCCTTTTCCGGGCTGTGCGGTAAAGTCCATCACGACAGGACGCTGTAGGATTTCGAATTTTAAGAAAACAAAGGAAAGGTAACATCGGTGTACGGTAGTTGGGGTTATTGGGGTTATTGTGGTTATTGCGGTTATTGGGGATGGAGGGACGTTATTTATATAAGTGTAAATGCGTATAGGAACGACTTTGATATTACATACGTAAATTGTATTTATTTTCTGGAATACGGGGGCTCGAAAGAGTACCAAGTTTAAAAGGAATTCTAAAAATTTTGAATAAGTTGAAATTATTGTTTTGTGTCCTGGGTAAAGCCTCGCCTCGGGCTCTGTTTTTCTGTTTACGTAATGATCTAGAGCTGCTCGGAGTACGAGCCACAACCACCGAAGGGAAGGAATACGAAGACAAAGGGAATGAAGGTAAGGAAAATCACTCGCCTCAACGGCTCTGACGACGGCTCCGACGCGAGGAAGTATGAACACGTTTGGAATAAATCATTTTCGTACGGATAGACTTAATAGCTAATAGCTAATACGTAATAAATTACGTGCCGGCGGGCTATAATTCCAAGGGAGAGTGACCGGAAATACGGTTTTTCCAATTCGTTACAAGTGCTCGTACGAGTGACAACGGTGTCCCCGAGAACTTCACGCGAGATCTTAAAATGTAACGTGATATGGAGGAGGAGGAGGAGGAGGAGGGAGGAGGGGGTAAGGAGTGCCGTTGAGACACTGACCATTTGCTTTTCTTTTGGCCGAACTCGGAACGTTAAACGCGAGCCTAACGACGTTATACGAATGAAAGCTCATTTTTCTTGAGACGATTCTTCGGTACTTCGTGGGATCGACAAATATCTTCCCTGCGCTTATCTCGATCCGCAGTTGAGCCCTTCGCTCGATTCGAGACTTACTCTGTACGTAATAAGCTACGTTACGAATTACGGTCGACGGTCGCAGTTCGACGAATGGTGGCGGGGGGAGGAGGAGGGGAGAGGAGGTAGGGATGACGATAGATCATCTTTATTTAAGATTATTTTCTGCAAGGCGAGAGATGACTTGGGAGCGGAAACGCGGCACTTTGAGATATGCGAGCGCATCCGCGTTATCGGGCTTCGGTAAATAAACAAAAGGACTCGCGCCGCGCTGATGGAGCAGAATTTTCATTCGCGCATGTCACGTGCCACGGGGGGTTTTCCCTACGCAGCGCTCATCAAACAATGCCATTCGGCAGAATATGATATTCGACAATATCCAGTCTACGAGGAATAAAAAAAATATTTAAAAAATCGCGTACGACGTGCACCGCCTCCGCGGACGAGAGGATTCTTCGTCGCTTTGGCCCGCCGTCAGTCAGACGCGCCGAGGTATCACTGACCCACAGTGATCCAGCCACGCCGCCTGCGACTCAAATTGTCAAATGTGCAAATACCTGCTGGGGGTCGATCGGTCGTGGGTTGAGGGTGAGAGGGAGAGAGGGAGAGAGAATCGGATGCCAGGCTTGCACGGTTACCGATACTGTACAGCATTGTTGCCTAAACCCTTCAACGAAAGATTATGAAGGTTATTGGGATTATTGGGGATCGAGGATTAAGAATCCAACGGGGAAAGGCTGAATTACCACCTGCCAACGACTGCATTGATTGCAACGATTGCATTGGCTGTAATAAAAGAGAGCGCGGCACGCGAACAGTCCGTTTCAGTCGATTGATAAGCCCAACGACATTACAACTCTCGCGTCAAAAGGACTTGTTCTAATTCTAATGGCGGACGTGCGGGACGGGTACGAATCTAATGCGAGCGAAGGTGATGCGAGCCCTCGGTGGCGAGATCCTTGTCCATCCTATACGATTGCCGAATGCCTCAACGAGCTCAGTTCACAGATAATTACGGATAAATAAATAAATAAATAAATAAATAAATAAATAATGCCCTCGGAAATAATCACGACAACGACTCGTCGCTAGTCAAATCGATTTCAACAAATATATATATATATATATGCCTATATTATCTATATTATCTATATTGTTGAATAATACGCGTAAGTTTTAAATGGCCGCAGCGTGTGATTTAGCTCGAGCTCGGCCTTTTCATTACTCCAAATCAAGTGAAACGTCGCTGCTTAAGTGTGACAAGTGGGACGGACTATAAAAACGCGTCACGTTAAACAGCCTTACTGCGATTCTCTTCCAATAACGAATTCACGGGATCGGCTGCGCGATGTCCGATCGTCTCTCTCTCTCTCTCTCTCTCTCTCTCTGTCACTCTTTACGTAAATCTGAGCGCATGGGCATAGACGTGATCGAGGGGGGCGGGAGGGAAGAAGTACCCGCCGCTTATCGGCGAGGCCTTACTTCGTCACCGTCGCCGTCGCCGTCGCCGTCGCCCAGGGTAGGTGATTACGGAAGCGAAGGTCGGAGGCACGAGGTGCTCGTCGACCGGATATAATCCCTAGGCAAGGCTCTTTCTCTTCGTCCAAAGAACAATACGTCAGAGAGTTCATTCGGAGCTGGTGGTGCAGCTTCAGCGGAATTATAGCGGAAAGTCGGCCAGAGATTAAGGAGGGACTCGACTCTGAACTTGGGAGCTTCGCTGGCTTCGCCTGCCTTTTTTCCATCAAAGCCTCTGTCCAATGACGTTCCTCTCGCCGACAGACGAGATAAGCAGGATAATAATAAAAAAATAGAGAGAGAGAGAGAGAGTGAGAGAGCGAAGCGTCCGCGCCCGATACTCCCCCCCCCTCGTCTCTAACCAGTAGTTGGACCCCAAGGTCCCTTCACCGAGAGCAGGTAAGAAGAAACGATTGTGAGGCACGTCTGCATTACGACTTTATTGCCCTCCCCTCCCTCCTCCTCCTCCTCCTCCTCCTCCTCCTTTCCCCAATAACCCCTCCACCGACACTACTTAGTAAGGTACCCAAACGAGCTTCCGAAAAGGCTTTTATTTTATTGCCTCGCCTCTGGTTCCGTGTAAAGTGTACACCGACCGGGCGACCGAATATGCCCTTGTTGCAGTGAACTTCAACAGCCGACGCGCAACGCCTTATATATAAATATATATGTATATATATAGCGCCGCTCACGATGAGCTATTGCTCCAGGGGACGACGCTTGTATCGACTGATAACGGAACTGGGGGGAACACGGGAACCGTTACGTAAAGTACGCGGGTTCGGTTAGGGGAGGAGGATGAGGAGGAGGATGAGGGCTTCTTACCACAGAGTAAAAGTGAGGATCGTGAGCTTTCGCTGTCCATGAGCTGCGAGGCGGCGAACATATTCGTGTGGGCCGAGGTTGTCTCGCTGGGTTGGCTCCTAGCCTCGGACCCGGATTCTTTACCTCCTTTGTCGCGGCGACACTTCCAGCCGTTTATTCTCATCGAGACTCGCGCTCCTCCGTCGCTCTTGCCCTCCGCGCTGACGCCTCCGCTCCCGCCGACTCTCCTTATCACTCCCTCCCTCTCACTCTCTCACTCTCTCACTACGTATATATATAGTTAAGTGCGTACACGCGTACGGGAGGGGGCGTGTGGTGGGTTTTGTTGGGGAGTATTCTCCTTCGGTGGCAATTAACGCCAATCGTTCGAAGCACTTCGCCTCGAACGAGACGTTCGCGTCACGCGCCTCGCTCTTCTTCCCTTTCTCCTTCCCCTTCTTCTTCTTCTGCTTCTTTTATTTCCTTTAAACACCCGCTCGTTCGCCGCTCCTTGTCTCTTCTTTATTAAACCGCCCGACTTTTGCCAGAGCACTTACGGTAAATTCACAAGGGACACGTGCAGCGGCCGCTTCCTCGCTACCGCTCGCCTCACTTGGCTAGCGAGCCTACTCAAAAAGTACTTTTGCGGCTATACATTTTCGCAACTTCGTTAAAACTGTGCCCTCGGTAGTTCAGCGGGGTACACGGAGACAGAGGGGAAGAGAGAGAGAAAGAGAGACAGAGAGTGGGTGAGCGAGTGAGGAGGGGGCTCGAGGAGACGAGCCAACGAGGGTAGAAAGAGCGGATGGAGGGGGAGGGGGGTGAGACACGGCGACTGTTTACACTCGTAGATCCGGGACTTGCACGACGGAACAAGAGGTTTCTTCTTGGACTCGGTGGCTCTTGCTCTTTTGAGGTTAGGAGACAGGCGTGCAATCTTAAGGCCCCCCGCGACTCCTCGGTCAGTTGCCAGTACAAAACTCACGGCTGGGCAATGCACTCGGCCACCCTGCGCGAACTCCCGAGCCTTTGTTGTCTCGATGAAAGAGGGATCGAGGACCTCGAAGGACGACGCCGGACTCCAGTTCGCACCTCGGCACCAGTTCCCGCAACTGACTCTGTCCTGTGATCCTCGCCTTTCTAGGTTATGCTTGCATCCCTCTAAGCCAGCGCTGAGAGCAACATTACCGGGGAAGAGCGACTACCAACACGGCTCAGCTCCACGCGTTCACGACGATCTACCTGCAACTCTGCTTCTCTCCCTCTACCCCACTCCCCTCCCCTCCACTCCCCTCCCCTAACGCCCGCCCCTCTCTAGCGCTCTGTTCGTCTGACTCTCTGTGTGTCCGTCTCTCTTGCTTTACCTAGACGGCACATGCACGGCTCGTCCCGCTCGCCCCGCGCCCACGTCTCGTGATAACAGTGAGCAGCGGGAACGGCAACGGCAACGGCAACGGCAACGGCAACGGCGGCGAAAACGGGCAGGGGATTGAGAGGCGGGAGGCGGAGGTCAACACTCGGTGAGGTCAGATAGACTTACCGATAGATAAATACTGATAGGATTGCTGCTGTGGTCGAGGAGAGAAGGAGAAACGGAGTTACGGGGAGACGAAGAGTCAGAGAGATAGTGAAATTAAGAGAGAAAGAGTGTATGTGTGTGTGTGTGTGGGTGTGCGTGTGTGAAAGAAAAGGGCAGAGCGAACGAACGAACGAACGAACGAACGAACGAACGACAGAAGACCCAGAGGAGGACGCGCCGAGAACGAGCGGACAACTAACCATTCCTCGACCCGACACATTGCTACGACGGCCTGGAGTGAGCGAATCCCCCTCCTCCTCCGCCTCCCCCACAAGCTTCGCCAGCCAGCCACGCAACCGCACGGGATCTCCCCGTCTCGCTCCGTCCCATCGGGTTACCCGCGTCCACGCCGACATCCCCACTCCGCGACTAGGTCTCTTTCTCCCGCGAGGAGCCCGACGACGTATCCCGCCGCCGCTCCGCTGCGGACGTCACGCAACATCGCCAGTTCAACGTCGACGCCGCCGCCGCCGAGCTTCTCCGCCGACCGCCCCACCCAGCACACCCGTAGACCCGCACTCGGGCTTATAACCGACGGCGGGCAGAGTCTCGGACATCACGGGGCCCATACCCCATTGGTCCCGCTCCCGTCGCTCTACAATCCGACAGACAGAGAAAGAGAGAGAGTCGCCCCGGCCCGGATCCACCGCGGGATGCGGGCCCCTGAACTTGATCTACCCCACTCTCCCCGCTCCTCTCGCCGCTACGACAAACTGTTCATCCCCACCCCCCCTCCTAGATTTTACGGGCAATGGGTAGCCGAGTACGGTCGGTCGGCTGCACTTACCGATAATGAGGTACCCAGGGTAAAGAGGGGTGGGTAATAAGATGAGCAGGATGAGATCGGCCTCTCTCGGGGCCTATTTATCCACCAACCCACCCCCCCCCCCGCCGAACCAGCCAGGCCCTCTCCTTTCCTCTGAGATACGTAAGGGGCGGCTACACGTATTGGAATTCGCAGGATTTATCCGAGCGTTTCGCGCGATAAAACATTGGCTCGATATTATTTGAAACAGTCGCTTCGTCGTCGTTGCCCCTTTTAATTAATCGCCAGCCTAAGGCAAAGAACAAAACGAGCTCCGGAGATCCGAGCGCTGTTTTAATTTATTCGACAAATGTTTTCCAGCAGCCCTCGGACTCCGGCATTAATTAAGCCTATCGATGCGTGACTTTTTAATTCCAAGCCACGCATGGACCAATTAATAATAACACAAGTTACTTAAGTGAACCTTGTGCGCGAGGCGTCCTCGTCCTCCTGAATTCATTTTTATTTAAATTCACCCTTACCCCCTACTCTTATTATTACCATTACTATATTATCATTATTTAAGTATTACGTGCTCGCTCTCTCTCTCTCTCTCTCTCTCCCACTCCCCCCCCCCTTTCATTTCCCGTGATTTAATAATCCACGGCCTGAGGGGATTTGAGTTTCCAGGCTTGTAATTTTCAAAAGTTTTACAAAAGCCAGCCACCGACGACGACGAGGACGACGACGACGACGAGGACGACTTCTGACCTGTTAAATATTTTTTTTTTTTTAAATAACCCCAATAACCCCAATAACGTCATCTCGTCATCATTCGAGACGTAAGCGACTCCACTAAACGGATCAGCTAATGGTAAAAAATGTGACTGACCGTCAAAAATATCGCATTGCTGGTGGAAATTTTTTAAATAATCCCCAAGTACTGAGATGGCAATGGAATTGTTTCTCCTTCGTCGACATATTATCGTAGATCCTGAAATGTCCGAGTAATTCGAACGCGCCTGCACGAAGAAACAATCGGAACAATCGCATTTCGTGCCATTTTCACCATACATCGTTGAATTCGATTAGTGGGAAATGTACAATATCGATGGGTGGGATGGGAAGCACAATCCCTTCTTGCGTAATCTCGGCACCGTTCTATATTTTCATAAATAAAATCGAGATTTATGTCCGAGTATTCGATCGCGTAGTAAATCAACGAGTTATCGAGGCGCGCTCCTTATTATTAATTAATCATTTAGACGCGGACCTTAAATTGCCGTTAAATTAATGGCGTTTTTAAATTATTTATGAGCTTTTGAGGAAAGGCTCTTGAAATTTTTTCTTCTTCGGGGAATAACATCTTTTTCGCAAATTAATCTCCTGAATAATTTATATAATTTTACGTAACGTCCTCTGTTGTCGAAATAACCCTGTTTTTGTTTTTGTTTTTTTTTTTTATTTAACGGAGATTATTAATTTTATATTCGTCCACCGCCTCTCTCTCTCTCTCTCTCTCTCTCTCAATCTATTCATCCCTTTGAACAATGTTACGGGTCGCGAACGAAGAAGAATTCGAAGGTAGCTATTACGATTCGTAAGGGAAATAATGTCAACTAGCATCCCCTGAATATCGACATGTAAGAGCCCATTCGAGCTCTCAATTACGGCAATACTTTCCAATGAATGAAAGTAGATATATTGAAGTAGATAATACGATATTGGTACGCCATTCCGACAGAGCGAAACAAATGTTCTCGTTTGCTTTCCGCGGATGTATTAACTTTATGGGGGTAAAATTTCAAAGCTCGCTCGGCTGCTAAATAAACCCGCGCTCTATCTCTTGGTAATGAGTTTGCGGTACCGAGTGTCAGAGATAGATAGAGAGAGAGAGAGAGAGAGAGAGCGATAGAAAAATATTATAGTCCAATCGTAATTGATCATTAGCTCGTATTTCAATAGCGATAGGCCAGTTCTAGCAAAGGAATCCGTCGCATTTTGCATTGTCACAGAATGCGAGCGTATTGCCATCCTTTAAAGTACTTTAAGCCGCGTAAATTTTACCGATTTCCCTTTATCCGACTCCGATTCCACATCCAAGCCGCTCCTTTATTTTATTTTATTTTATTTTATTTTTTTTTCTTCTTATTCCTCTATTACATTGAGAAAGTAAAGTCACGCCTTTAGGAATAATCACTCGAGTTACCCGTATCCACTCATTCAATAGACAAGATATTTATACAGCTATAAAAACATAATTCGACGCTCCTAATTTTCATGAGCTGCGCACTAGTCGTTGTGTGTCGTTGAGTCGTAGGTGTATTTATTTATCGTACGGGCTCGTGCATACGGTCTCTGATGAAAACGGTAACATTCATTAATAATAATAAGTGAAATGAGGCCCCAAGCTCATTAGATATCCCATTACGATTTAAAAGTCTCTGGCTTTAAATTATAATTATAATTAATAATACTGATAACTTTCGAGGCGAAAAAGGGAAAATTCGTTAAGTACGCGAAATTCATTGAGTCCTTAAGCTCTTACTGGAGCTTGGTACTGGAGCGCTTTTCCTGGGGTGACGGCGAATACGTTGCGACGCGGAATCATTGTGCGCAATTGTTTTCCTTAGGACTTCGGAGGGTTAAGAAAAGAAAATCGAATGCTCTTGTCGAGCGGACACGTGAATACATCCAATGACAGATGGATATGGAACGCCGTTGGGCGTTGAAAATCTCCAACGTCGTTCCTCGCTTGCTCGTATCCCAATAAGGACTCGCGCGGCTAATTGCGCCGGAGGAATTTCGGAGCAATCGCTTGGCGATTGAAAGGCCGAGACTTGACCGAGACCTTTCTATCTAAAACTATCTGTGTCTTCCTACTATTGTCCAGACGTGTGTCCATCGCAATTCCATTGCAATTTGGATTTCCTCGAGGGGGAAAACGTTCCCCGCGCCAACTCTAGCAACGAGCGTCGCTTGTACGTAAGAGCGTGACTTAACACGCATACAGGGAGAATGTGTGTTATTATAAAATTTTCGAGCGCTGATCAATCTCGGTCCACCCTGACCCCGTTTCATAGATCACTTTACATTTGAAAAGTTTGGTATTCCGTGATTATTTTTCCACCGTTACGCCGGAGGTGAGGGGCGGGCCGAATATATCCGTCATCGGTCGGGCCAGGAATGTTGCAGAATCACCGACGCGCACCGGCGGTGATAAAAAATTTATTCCTCCGAGATACAATGCGAGTGGAATTTTAGACGCCGTCATTCATCATTCGGGCTCCGCGTTCAATATGCTGCGGAAATCCTCGCATTATTTTCAGAATCCGTGCTCTTGTAATATCAAGGCGCGGAGGTTATTACGGCTCGACGGACACCTCGCCCCCCTCCCCTTCCCCGCACCGCCGCCTATAAATTACTCGTGACTTTTCATAAGCTCCGTTGGTATTGCGTGCCAGCAGGACGAAAAAATAGCTGAGAAGGCGATGGTTTTCCGCTTAAGCTCGTAACCGATGAATGAAGATACAGCGGCTCGACCCCCCCCCCTCCCCTCCCCACCCACATCGCTCGGATCTACGCAGGGGCTAAAAGCGTCCTTAGGTCATAGAGAGTGGCTGGAAGAGCCGGGGCGGAAAAGCTCCTTGGGGACACGTTGCACCGAGCTGTCCGTTGGGCAAAATACATTCCCTCGCCTACTCGACTGGATCTCCGCTGACCTTGGCATCGGATTCCTCGCGTTATTATCACGTATACATGCAGCTGCATCGACCGACAATGTATCCGACTACCTAGACCTGTATGCGAGCGAGTCACCCGGATACACATCCCGCATTCCACGTGAGATCCCTTCCGTACTTCCACGTAAGTGAGCTCGGGTCGGATTGAACTTTTCTAATTTACCGACGAAGCGCTTCGTAATCATTAAAATTACTCTATCGACGCTCCTAATTTTTAATTACTATATCGCCCAACCCAATCTACTCTCCTATCCTTCATTATCATTATCATTATCATTAACGTTATCGTTATCGTTATAAACGTGGCTCGCGATTATTAATGAGAACAATATTCGTAGCGGAGAATGGATTTCAATGAAATTATAATATTCAATGGTTCGTAATGTGAACCAACGATTCCAATGAAGCGCACCATTTTAATTTATATAATTTTTATCAGCGGGAATGTGAGCCTTCAGCAATTAGAGTGGATAAACTGGGTCAAAAGTACGCGCAGGTAGAGACGCGCACGGACTCGCGCACTCACGCACTCACGCACTCACGCACTCACGCACGCACGCACGCACGCAGGCACGCACACCTATGGGAGACAATCGAAAGCATCGTCTCTCGCAATTGACGGATTAAATAAAAATAAACTGTAACATCGTCGTAGCGCCGAATAAAAGTAAACAATACCTCAATGCTTTTGTTTAACCTCACCGAGCGCCTCCATTATTCCTTTATATTAATGAAATCTTGTTTGTCAGTTAAACAAATGCCCCGTATAATGAAATGCTTTTAAAAGACGTTCCAATTTAACATTCGAAGAGTAAACTTCCTATTTAATATTTCGAGCACGTATCTAAGATTTAATGATGTGTAGGTCGTAAAGTACGCTTGGGGTCACTATAATTTACAGCGGTTGCCTTCTCTCCCGATACCGAGCGATGCTTTCGCTAATAAAATTCAATATTACATCAGCATTATGTAAAGAAAGAAAGAAAGAAAGAAAGAAAAAAAAAAAAAACTTTGGCAAATTGATCCTCAGTTAGACTCTGTCCGGGAGTAAATGAAGCTTTAAAGTCGTTTTAATCGCCGCGACTCCCTATACTTCTTTAAATCGAGTCGGTAAACAGCGTTTCTCCTTTCTTTTTTTCTCGTTTTTTTTCTCTGTTTTTTTTTTCCCACAAGAATCAAATGATTCGGTAATTATATTTCATATTCCCCGCATTCTCTTCTTAAATCGCTCTACATTAGCATACTGTTTAGATAATACAACCCGATAAGGTTATCTGTTTACGTAATGTTTAATTTATACGGATTATAAGGTTTCCTTCGTCGGCATTTCTTTTTCTCAACGCATTCCGTAAAAAAAAAAAAAAAAAAAAAAAAAAAAAAAATCAGAGATGAAAAAAGGACGGAAAAAGAAAATTTAAACTGTAATAAAAATGTACGAGAGATAAATCATTGATAGAAGAGGTCATCCTTATCTTTATGGACTTGTTAAATCTTGCCCTTAATATCCATTCCCTGTAATGCACGGAGCTGCTGCGTGGCTCGGTTAATGCCGAATGAAATGCTTACTAATAATAATTATTCGAGCATTACATTAATACAGGGCAAGTACTTTGAAGTATTAATGCAGTAGTAACGTAGTTATTGAAATTTTAGGAGCGACGGCAGTGGCACTTGTAACGTTTACGATGCTTTATAAGCCGCTTTCGCTTAACAAAGCCTTGCTCGCTGCTCCCCTCACTCGATGACGAGCATTATAGATCATTTTGAACAGCCGAGCGCATATAAAAGGCTGCTGTTACCGCTGCTGCTGCTGCTGCTGCTGTTACCGCTGCTGCTGCTGCGGCTTACACTTATTATCGATAAATCGCAATAATTCCTCGGAGATTCGAGCCTCCTTCCTTTCCGAGCTAAAAATACAATTCAACGATACTTTCTAAAATTATTTCATACGGTAATTTTAAATTCAATAAAACAAGCTCTTGAAATTCACGGGAAATTGACTTTTCCAGTCAAAGCTCAAACGTATTTCCTGAATAAAATGAATTTAAGGCAGAATTATGTCTTTTTATCGACTCTCATTATTTCAAAGGCCGATGAGTTCGTGAAGGAGGTGGTGGTGGAACGGGGTGGGACGGGGTGGGGGAGGGAGGTCAAGGGTTGTGCTAATAAAAACTCAACGTTCCTTATACAACTAAATATAAACAATTTATTACCTAACGCACGGGGATAAAAAAGAAAAAAGAAAAGAAAGAAAAAAACTCCAGTGGAAGGAGTAGAAAAAGCCTTTTTAATGCAGTATTACGTTACGATTGTCGGCGAGGTGTACGGGGGTGGGGGGGAGAGCCGTGCAGCTACTCGTCTACCTTAGACGTTATTTCGCATAGAGCTGTGGCCAAACTCCTACGCAAGTGAGGGAGTTGTCCCTAGACGGGCTGGATGTCACTGCCCCTTCATGAGCCAGGTAGACGAGCCCCAAATGCCTTGAAATTGATATATTTACCCCTCTCGACCTCGTCGTCACTTCTAGCCACCCCTTTCCAATTCGCGTCCCTACTTATTCCCTATGTAATTGCACCGTAAATTTACGTTTCCTCGTTACTTCTGCTCTATGTAATGGAACCCGTGAGTGCGTTGGGCGATAAGGAACGACCACATTCCCGAGCACTCACCCCACGTAAAGCATAAATGTTATCGAAAAACCGTCAAATTCAATTCCATAGAAGCTTCATTTTATACAGTGACTTTTTTCACATTTTATCGATAAGGATTTCTCTCTTTTCTTTTATTTTTTATTCATCTCAAAGCTTTGATCTTTATACGAGGTACCCAACAATTTACAATTTTGTTTAATTTTAATAATAAAATTGTTTCGTTGAATTTCAATTCAATTGTTAAACTTCAATTGTTCAAATGTTCAGTCGATTAATTAATATCGATTAATTAATATACCGTACCCATTATTTATATGATTTAAAAATTTACGCGCTTAATGCATAGCAGAATAAATATTCTTATGTAAATCTTATGTACATCCCGAAAATGCTAATGACGTGCTTTTAAAAATATATTTTATTATCTTTTAAATATTTATAGTATAAATATTAATTTTTGTGCATTATTAAAATATTTCTAGAGTTTTTTTTTTTTTGAGATTAGTATTATTTATTTATAAAGATAAATTGTTATCCGTCAATACTACGTAGTCGGAAGCTTTTACTTATATTTTACATACGAACACAATACATTGATATTAAGTAAATAAAATGGTTCAGTAGACCACTTTACTTAAGGGATTTTGTAAATTCACGCACATAAATGTAATGAATCTTCTGTGAAAATAGAGTCCATTTGTTAATTTAGATTTTCATTAAATTGATTAAGTTTCGAGTACTCGGTCATTATTACCATTCGCGGATAATAGTCGAACTACTCGGCGGCTATTTATCTTGCTTCACGTGATACTTAGTAGATGTCGCCTCGACCGCACCTTTAAATTTAATTTCAGTAATCAAGGGATATTCGTTTCTCGATCCGAAATAGGATAAATACGCCTTAATATAAGAAGGCTACATGTTACGTAGCGGCAAATCATTTATCAGAAATAGTTTTAATTATGTATAGTAAGCATCGCGTATACCTTTATTATCTAACGCTTGCGTTCCATTTAAGCGTCAATGTGCATTTAGGAGTCATCGGATATTAATTAATCGCGCAATGAGTATAGTAAATATTGCTATTGTCGTCTCAACTGTGATGTAAAAGTAAAATATATCGCCGAATGTAAACAAAAAATGACTCACTAATTAATTTCTAATAATCTTTTATGCATTACTCTCTGTCTATTTATACGAGCATTTTGAACTTCCGGATTCGGCTCTGCACCTCATACCTGCACTTCAGGTATTACGAGTCTTATAGGTGAGACGGTTCACGTTCAGACCCAAACGATCTAAAATAATAAAATCACAGCAATTCATTCTTATAATTGTCATCCACAATGTTATAAAATTAAAAACAATCCCTAATATTATGATTCGAATAGGAGTCGCGTAATAAAGCACGTCGTATGAAAGTATTTGACTCGTAGCTTATTGTTATTATAAAGGTGGCGAGGATAAACGGCAAGAGGGGGATTTAATGGTCGTTCCAGAAGCTTCGATCGGCAGACGAAAAACGTAAACAAAAAAAAAATAATAAAAAAAAAAGAGAGAAAAAGAAAGAAAGATGAAGACGAGGGAAAAAAAAGGAGAGAGAGAGGAGCGTTGGCGCGGTGTCCTTCCGACCAAATACGTATTCGATCATTTTGCGCTGAGGCGACGATTTCCCGGACAATCCCGCGTCCAGCCAGTCTTTTCCAAATCGAGCGACGCTGATTCACCTCGATACGATGCTCGAGCCCAACGCCATTGACACGACGACCGCCAATTTCGCCGGATAAATGCGGCATTCTGTTAAAGCGCGGCTTTAATTTTAGCGGATTGCCCCCTCCCCCCCCCCTCCTTCCTCGCCGACCTCGTCGCTGTTAAAATACGCTATTTTTGCAGAATCTCGGATTTATGGGCGAGCGCGCTCGGGCTTTGATCTATGAATCCGTCATTGTTCGTAGATATCGGAGATCGGTCTCGTGCCTACACGCCCACTACATATATTTACGAGGCTGTGAATAAGCGTCAATTAAATTTAGAACAACATCTCACAGGCGATTGCCGTTGTATCTAAAAATTAGTCAGTTATTCCCATGCCATCCTATTTCGTACAAGTCTAATGTTTTTGTAAACAAATGGCTCTTCTATTTCAATTGCTCATGCATCGTATAAATAAACCAACACATATGGATTTACACCTTTCCTATTCGCGTATTCGAAAGAAATTACATTACAAATTTTCGGCTTTTTTTTTCGGCGCTCCTCTCTCTGCTTCGACGTGCTTGACGTATATCATTTCATCCCTAGATCTGCGTCCCCATGTCTTAGGGATACGAGATCCCTCCTTTCCCGTGAGATTGCCAAATTCATATGTCGTGTGCACGGATACAGCCTTTATCAATACAGGTACTGTGCACAATTATGCTTTAGAGACAATTGCGATCGGGCAGAGATCTATTGATTAAGTTTTGTGGCCACGTAGTTAAGGGCGTAGACTCGAGAGAGAGAGAGAGAGAGAGAGAGAGCGAGGTCGGGGCGGGGGGGGGGCGAAAAACTATTGGCCTTAACGTCGTTCGCGTTCGTTCGTGGTGTCGGCCCACGCAACAAGACCACATCATGTCAAGTAGCAGCCAAGGTCAACGGAGCAAGAGACCGTCCGTGCGTGTCCTTGTACTTAAAATGGTCCTTGGGGCGCAGTCGGAGTCTCGAGCTCCGGACAATGAGAAGCCGAGGGATCGACGATTTCGCGCCGATAATTGGCGGCGGCCGCGGTGGTGGTGGCGGAGGTGGCGGAGGTGGCGGTGGCGGAGGTGGCGGTGGTGGCGGCGGCCACTCGTTGGGATAAATCGGGAAGCCCGGATGCGACTCGCCCCGGAACGCGGAAACGCGGCGAAACAAAGTGGTGGGGCCCGGCCGAGAGTATATAGTCAGTCGGCCGGCCCGAACTCCCGGACAGTTGTCATTGAAGCCGAGCACGGAATCGGACGCGGAGCTTCTTCGGATCTTTCATTAATCGTAAGCGCCCAAAGGATCCATCACTAACGTTAACGTACTCATTCTCTGCTTATCGATTATATTATTAACTTCGCAATCTCTTCGTCCTCTTTTTCTTCTTCTTCTTCTTCTTCTTCTTCTTCTTCTTTTTATTTCCCTCTCACAAGGCAGATTCACCTTCCTGACCAGTGATTTTTCCAACCCTTCACCCAAGCTATTAAGGATCTATTGACATGACTTACACGCTTTTTATAATTATCGATAGTATTGCTTAAGTATCCCGCGCGTTTAATCGGATTTCCTACGCAAATGTCCGAGTATATAATCTGCCTTCGACGGAAGACTAATTAATAGCTCACTCAATTATATATTCGGCTCGTTAATTATTGTTCGGCTTCCTAATTCATTCAATTACAAATTAATCACTAATTAATAAACAAGTGTTTTTCAATACCTGCATGAGAGTACGGATAACTTCTTTTCGCGTACAATTTTATTAATTTGGTATTGTAACTCGAAGGCAGAGAATACTTTGGAATAAAAAAGTGCCCCACCAAGCGGATGCTTCTCGAGTTCGAACTCAGGCGGCTACGTATTTTTACAGGAACGCTTGAGAGTTAGTGGGAGACAGAGAGAGAGATTAAGTAGTAATAGTGACGAGATGGCACTGATCCCGACCTTCTTTCGCGACTGCTGGGACGACTTTGACCGCCCGAGCCGCCTCCTGGACCAGCACTTCGGCGTCGGGCTCTCCCGGGACGAGCTCCTGCGCACACTCACGGTGCCGTCGTTCCGCGGCTACTACCGGCCCTGGCGCAACCTCCTCGAGCAGTCGAGCGACAGCTCGAAGGTCCAACAGGACAAGGACAAGTACCAGGTGATAATCGACGTGCAACAGTTCCGGCCGGAGGAGATTACCGTCAAGACCGTCGACAACAGCATCATCGTCGAGGCCAAGCACGAGGAGAAGAAGGACGAGCACGGCTACGTCTCGAGGCAGTTCCTCAGGCGCTACCTTGTCCCGGAGGGCCACGACATCGGCAACGTCCAGTCGAGCCTGTCCTCGGACGGTGTCCTCACCGTGACCGCGCCCTCCCTCGCCATTGCTGCCCCCGGCGAGAAGATCATACCGATTCAGCACACGACGGGACCGGCGGTCGTCTAGAGATTCTCCCGCCCCCCCTCGGTGATCGAGCGCCACTTTTGGCTTAGACCGATCTCATTCGCCACTCGTTGCAGAGCGAAAGGCCTACGCACTTGCGCTCCGAGACACTAATACATCAAGCCCCTCACCCTCGCCGACGACACCCCAATAACCCGCTACTTGTACATTGTCATCCTTATATTTAAATAAATGTCTTATTTATTCGACTTGAAATATGCGTGTCTTGCTCATTTCTTCTCACCCACTACCACCACGACGACGACGATCCATCGATACACGCGTTCTACGTACGTGTGGACGCTGGCGTGTAGCGTCTAGCTAGAGGAATGCGGCTGCTGATAGCGCTACGACAGCCAAGCCAAGTGCATCGAAGCGAACGGGCGAGCGAGCGAGCGAGCGAGCGAAGTAGAAGGAGGAAGGAGAGGAAGGAGAGGAAGGAGCAACGAGCCTCTATAAATAAAGGGCCAGACGCTTCATCGGGCATAAAAATAAAATAATACGGCGATGGAGTTGAAGGCGGAGGTGGCAGTGGTGGCGCTAAAATAAGCTTCGATAATGACGCAGAAGTTTCGGAGAAGATCCCGTATAAGCCGGAAGATCCAAGATTTCCCGGGGGGGGGGCTGCTCATTAGCTCAAGGTCGCTCGCTAATTTTGTAATCGTGTGGAGGCGAGTCGCCAGCCGACGACGTCGACCCCACCCTCTTTTTACGGATCTTCGGCTCGTCGATCCTGCCTATTAGCGCATCTCGTTTCAGCAATACATTGTACATTGTAGAGGTTGGCACGGGCTCGACGCACACGCTGACGCCGCAACTCGCGTTAACAGACTTTTCACGACTCTTGTATTTCAGATTATCTGCAATAAAACCGCTTACGACTTGTGTACATTCAAAGTTTCGCCCTCGCGTTCACGGCGTTCACGACGTTCACGACGTTCACGACGTTCACGACGATCTCGAGTTTCACGTTATACAGACTTTTTAATGACCGCTCGCTCGATTCAACTTTTACGACCTGTCCCACTATCCGACAGATCCGAGCTTACGATCTTTTATATCGTTATTACATTTTCGAAGCCTAAGGGAGCAAGAGCACTTAACTCCCTTGCGATATACGTATGTATATATATATATATTTACGTACGTATATACACACGCATACGCATACATAAATTTAGGATCGGTGATTGCCGCTCGCTTCTACGTTTAAAAAACGGAGCTTTTTGACAAGGGAAATACCGTCCGAGCCAGTGGACATTGAAATTAATCCGATAACGAGACTTATTACTTTAGTTTTAAATTTAATTTAGCCAAATTGCTCCCGCTTCCGCCGATTCTCAAAGCTCTTGCGCAATTTCCTCTCGAGCCTCGGCGTAACGTAACCTCCAAAATCAGTTTCGCATGCGTGCGCGAAAAAAACGTTTGCACTGTCAGAGAGAGAGAGAGAGAGGGAGAGAGTGGAAGGGAGAGGGAGGGGGCGTTCGGAGCAAAGGTTAAAGGCGAGGGAGATAAGAATAGGCAAACGTGCACACGTGGAATGGGCGTAGGAGTGTCATGAGCTGACAGGAAGTAAACAATCGTTCTAACCTCAAGTTGGACCGCGACTGCAAATAATAAAGGATTGTGCCGGTAAAGTCTATTGCGCCGGTCGCATCTCCCACGTTCCCTCCTCCGCCCTCCTCCGCCCTACGCAGACGATATCGCGCTTTCAATGAGGCTCTCGTTAAATGTTTCCCTTATGTATGCGTTCGCGATCCCGACCACGTCTACGCGGCAAACTCTCAATGTCCGCTCGGTTACGTACCGAAGCCGCTGACCAGCGACCATGAAGATTATTAAGGGTCTCGAGCGCCGGAGCTTCCCCGCACGCGAATAAAGTATACCGGGTTATTCTTATTGCAATATCATCGATATTGCAACCTCGGCTACCTCGGATTCCTTATATTTAGCTTAATGTAGCGAGCCTCGAGCGTTAAGACAACCCAGTGCAAAAGACACTTGACTGTGTCCATCACAATTTGCAATATGCTTGCAAGCTCCTAATGCATTTGCGCCCTTCTTTTGCAGTTGTAGCTAAATGTTTATTTTTTCTCAACGATGCTGCGGAAAAGAAATATTAGTATTAAGGCTGTGAAGCAGCTCGACGCCTTTCCAAAAATACCAGAAGACTATAGGAAACAATCGGCTGTCGGTGGAGCATGTAAGCTCTTATTCCTACCTTCAATGACATCCGAATCGTACTCTTATATATATATATATATACTTATATATAAATATGTATTAACAGAATTCATTATTTTCTTCTAGTTTCACTGGCAAGCTTATGTATAATACTGTACCTCATTTATGCGGAGACCTCCTACTTCTTAGACAGCAGATTGCAATTTAAGTTTGAACCTGACACGGAATATAGTGGTCGACTGCAAATGAACGTTGATTTGACCATAGCTATGCGATGTAGTGAAATTGGGGCAGACGTTGTAGATTCTACGAATCAAAATTTAATGTCCTTAGACAATCTGCACGAAGAGGATACGTGGTGGGAGCTGACACCCGATCAACATGCCCACTTTGAAGCCCTCAAGCACATGAATTCCTATTTCAGAGAAGAGTATCATGCCATTCACGAATTACTATGGAAATCTAATCAGTTGACCTTTTCCAACGCGATGCCAAAGAGGTGAGATGGGATGAACGTATCATAAGCGAACGAAGGAGACGAATATGTATTTGTAAAAAAATGTTTGCAGAACCTACACACCACCTTATCCACCGGATGCATGTCGTATTCACGGTACCTTAAACCTAAATAAAGTTGCTGGGAATTTCCATGTAACCAGTGGCAAGTTATTGTCACTTCCAAGGGGACACGTTCACATTTCAGCGTACATGCCAGACAAGAAATATAATTTTACGCACAGGATACATCGTTTTTCCTTCGGGAAGCCTAGTCCAGGAATCATTCATCCGTTAGAAGGGGAAGAGAAAATCGCCACGAAAGGTAAGGCTGCTGCTGCTGCTGCTGCTGCTGACGATGCTAAAACTGTATATGAATGTTAATGAATAAGAATGTGCAAATAATTGTTGGAGTGATTTTCTGTTAAGATGCGGTGCTCTTTCAATATTTCATCGAGATCGTCTCTACCGACATAAACATGCTAATGCAGAAATCCAAAACTTACCAGTACAGCGTCCAAGATCATGAAATCAAGGCGAAATTAAGGAAGGGCTCGCAGGGTAAAATTGGAATATTCTTCAATTACGATACGAGTGCATTAAAAATCAAAGTTATACAAGAGCGCGACTCCGTTTTGCAATTCCTGGTGAAATTGTGTGCGTCTGTCGGTTGTATCTTCGTGACGAACGGTAAGACGAGGCTCGGATGGATGAATTTAAGACGGCGGAGGATAAAAAAATATTTCTCTCCCAGGCCTGCTGAACAATGTCGTTCAGAATCTCTGGAATTTATTTTGTGCCCGGTTCCGCCGGAAACACGAGGCCAAAGCCCACCCGAAGCTCAGCGCGAACAGCAAGACGAGCGCGAAAGTGAAATCGATCAACCTGGTGAACGTGCTCACGCCCAGCAACATCGATAACGTAAACATCATCGCGAAGCCGCGGTGAGACAGATCACTAGAAGCTCATCCGGAGGATAACCACCAGTATTATTATCATCACATTCGGCGTTATCCCGATAAGAATTATTACTATTATTATTACTATTATTATTACTATTATTATTACTATTATTATTGTTATTTATTGTCCGAGCGCACAAAAGCGAAACGCTCCGATCAATGCTGATCTATGTAACTTTGTAACTCGCAATGCATTCCAAAGCAAGTGATTGATTGATTAATGCGTGGGATGGAGGGAGGATCGCGTTCGATTGAAATAAATCATAAAAAAAAAAAAAAAAATAAAGAAACCAGACTTTTGCTTATTTTTTTTTTTTTTTATTTTAATCCATAATATAATATATATTTTACATTATTCTGTGATTGTACAAGTTACAAACATTAAGGCAACGATAAGCTATATTTATTTGTGAGATTGTGAACTGCCAGGCAGCTTTCCATAAAGATTTATTATCCGATTGAACGAATTCGACATTGTCTTTATTCCCTTTTCGCTGGTACAATAAAAGTCTAATGGCGCAGAATATATAATTAATCATGCCATTCGTCTGCTTGTTTACGAGAGCCGACAGGAGCAGCGGATGTTCGTGGCAGTGGCAAAAGACAAATTACGTATAAGCGTATTTTACAAGATTATACAGGTTTCTTTCGACGTTACAACACATAGTCTGCGAGTAAAGATCTAGGAAAGGGTTTTTTTTTTTTTTTTTTTTTTTGTTTTATTATTTTATTATTTTGATTCTCTTGCGCCTTCGGAGGACTATGAGAGTAATAATAAGCCTATTATTTGTCGCGTAAGCTGTTTCCGCGATAAAAGTCATACATTCGTTCGAAAGGCGAAGAAAGTCGATTTATTATTATCCTCTTCTTGTTGTTGTTGTTGCTGCTGCTGCTGTTGCCGTTGCTGTTGCTGTTGTTGTTGCTGCCGCCGTTGCCGCTGCCATAATTCGTTAATTAAGATGCACGTAGAAAAATGCAGAAAAAAATTTTGTAGAAAAAATCAAGTGAATGTATTGTTAAAGACAATATGATGTCGCGAATAAGCCATCAGAGAGACGGTAATTTTTTCCACAAAATTTCTCCCCCTCCCCCCGAGAGGATTAGACTTAGACCGATACCGACCGACCGACCGACCGACCGACCGACCGATCGAACGTTCAGAACATACAAGATTATGACTATTGACTAATTGGCTCGTAGTAACTCGTATCTCGGTGCTTCCCTAAACAAATTACGTTCCTCCACAAGTAATTTCCACCTCCTCCTCCTCCTCCTTCTTCCTCCTCCTCCTTCTCCTTCTCCTCATTCCCTTTTCCTGCCTTAGAATTTTAAGCGTTTCTTTGCACTCGATTTAAAGACCATAATGGACGCAAGGAATCACGACTCATTACCAATAACTCGTGATCTTCTGGCCTTTAGCATAATTATAATAAAATGCTTCAGCACTTATGTAACACTATACCTATCCTATTAAAAATATTTTTGTCTAAAAGCGTCTCCGACCTAATCGATCCGTAAATTCTATGCCTTTAACAAATATTTACTAGTTATATACATTTCTTTTTATTCCTGTTACGGTAATTTGCTTATTTCTCTTCACCCCCCCCTCCCTCCCTCCCACCCTCCCCGCCCTCCCTCGCCCCATCATACACCCCGTTTTACTTTGATTTATTAATATGTTGCTGCGCTACTTGTGGAACCTTGTCACGCTACCGTCAATTTTACTTGGATACGGTGGTTAGAAAAATAATTTACGCTAACTTAATTAGAATAAATATTTCGTTTCTCTTCTTCTTTTTTTTTTTTTATTTGTTTTATTATATATATATATATATATGTATATATATGTACACATTCGTATATATATACATATATATGCAAAAATACTTTTAACAGGACAGCTTCGAACGTAAATCCTAGACTTTATTAATACAATATTAATAATAATATTAATAATAATAATAATAATAATAATAATAATAATAATGATTAATTAATAATTAATAATAACGCATGCCCACACTTAGCAACAACGGTCTCCTCTCACTTACTCACATTATTATAGCATTCACTCGTCCCAGGCACAATCGTTCAATTAGAATTACAGTAGGTATGTATATCTTAGGTAACGTATATAATATTCTATTTGTCTAATTCTTACTGAAGACGTACAATGCAGTTGTAAGTTTTTGAAAGGATTTTTTCTTGCTTTTTGTTTTGCATTTTTTTGTTTTGTTTTTTTGTTTTGTTTTTGCTTGTTTTTTCTCATTTTCCGAAATCCATTGACATAATAATAATAATAATAATTTCGTTAAGCGTCGCGACTGGCAAACGAAGCTCTGTATTTGCTCTCTTTTTTTATTTATTCCATCCCTGAAATCCTATCGACAACGTTACGTTGGCGCTACGCCCATCTCATTATTCGAATAATAACGACATTCGAACGCCACTTTGTTTTTCCTTTTCTTTTTATTAAAAAATATAGCACTATGTTGAAAAGCGTAAAGTGAAGTAGCTGCGAAAGATATTCCCTTTGGAGACAGAAGGTCGAGTTTCAGAAGAATTAAGAAGTACGTGGACTCGGTATGGTTTCGTGACGACAACTTGACTGCGGAGAATATTCAAGGACATGGTTTTTCATAAAATTATTAAGAATAATTTGTTATTAACGGTAATGATATTGTGATCATTAATAGTAAGAAGACGAAAAGTTGTTTTTAACTTTCCTTGCATATAAGTTACGTAAAGACAACGTGCTTTAACAAAAAAAAAAAAAAAAAAAAAAAAAAAAGTTAGAGAGAGAGGGTGGAGGGGGGGATGATATTTAAAAAACGTAAAGAACGACGATAGAAAGATTATGGAAGAAAGCAACCATTCTGTTTAGTCGAGTGGCGCAAAACTGTCTCCGTGCAGCATCGAACGCGGGTTCGTTGATTCTTGCCTCGATAAGCCAAGCATACAAAAATAAATTATATATTATCAATTGTTTACATATACGTCTGCATTTGACTTATTCGTGTAGAATATGAATACTTTTAGCCGTAGAGCGACGATCGCGTACGTGGACCTTATGGATCTCGGGTTAATATGATTTCCATATTAATCGCAATCCCGTAAGACGAAATGCCTTTCTATTTTCCTCCTTCCTCTTTCCTACTTTTCTTCGTCTTTTCTCTCTTCCTCCCCCTCCCTCCATCCCCCCATTTCCACGCCTTTTTATTCCAGCCAATGTAAGCCATGGGTAAAAATGGCACACCGAGGATGACACGCTCGTGACAAGATAGCGACAACCGGCGACAACCGGCGACAACCGGCGACCGACAAAAGTACTTATTTACGCATTTACGGTTGCGCGAGCTGTTAGACAAAGAGCCAAAGCTTCTGAGCCAAATAATTGGAGTTGGATCGAACTATATATTTTCGCCATCTCTCTTTCTCCTCGCTCCCATTTGACTTTAAATATATATTTGACTTCAGGCTGCGTTACGAGGGATGAAAGAGGCGCTTGTCCGCGTACACGGGGCCTGTAGAGACAATCGTCGACGAAGCTTACGGAAGAGGGGCGGCTTCGCATTTAATTGGTACAACGTGACGCACATCTACGTATATACGAAGTCACACAGTTAGAGAGAGAGAGAGAGAGAGAGAGAGTATCATGCAGCTGTACAGATTTGATTATTTTCTTGAGAACTCTGGTTATTGGGAAAGGAAAGGGAAAACAACGCAGCTGCAGTTGAAGCGCTCGGATTACAACAATCGAAAAAGCAGTTTTTTTAAACGGAAGTCTTATTTTTTCCTTCTTTTTTTTGTTTTCTTTTTGTTTTTTGTTTTTTGTTTTTTTTTTTTTTTTTTTGTTGTTGTTGTTCTCTTTGCCAATTTACGGACAATTCACGGCTGATGCACGGACACGTGCACGCTTAACGCGCGTACATTTAAACGCATAGGGGTATGTATATACGCGTGGGTGGACGGTGCGGTGTCGTGGCATAAATAAACGATCGCCCGTGATCGTTTACGATTGTCGAGAGCCGAGGTAAAGATTTTCCCGAATATACGCGTCGATAATGATAATGATAATGATAATGATAATGATAATGATGACGATGACGACGACGATGATAACAATAATAGTAATAATAATAATAGTTAATAATTAATAATAATAATAATAATAATAATAATAAGGATTCTATTGGTATTATAAATAAAAGGTGAGGTCGCGTGGCCTGCCTGATTACTTATACGCGTTTGTACAGTCAGCAGCGAATACTATGTGACGAGGCGAGTCGTCGGGCGCTCTCCGCGATTTACGCTCTCCGTTGCACCGGCGGAGGATAGAGTCTCTTTTGTTCCACGAGCGACGACTCCTCTTCGTACATCGTCGACGCGCGAACCGCTACGCCGCCGTGCGAAATAAATCCAACGTTACGGCGGCAGAGCAGACAGATGCGTAGGTAGCTATTAACGAGATTCAACACAGGGAAAGAACGAAAGAACGAATGAACGAATGAACGAATGAACGAATGGTAAGAAATAAGGTAGCGAGTGAGTGATGATGGGTGGGGGACGGGTATCAAGACGCTCTTCTCCTAGGTATCGTCGTACGCACGTGTCCGTTTCTTCTTCTTCTTCTTCTTTTTCCTATTTTTTTTTTTTTTTGTTGCTGTCTTTTTTGTCTTTTTTAATTACGTTTCCGTATTTTATCATTATATCGCAATGTATGGTGTATCTCGAGGTCTACTACTGGTGAACGCTTTGGCTGCAAATTATGTACCTGGAATAAAAATAACGAGATTATGTACATAGCACGTACTTACGGGTTAGGGTTGAGTAGTTGGGAATTACGAGTCCTCTAACATCACTCACCTATGTCGATCGAGTCAAGGTCTCTGACGATCTAAGAACACGAGTAGGCCAATCGCGAGATCATAAAAAGCAGCGCCATGAAGCTCACTGTCGGTTTCATCGCCGATCCCTTAACTGCAACGACGAATCGTGGATTTTAATTGCGATAACGAATATGGCATTTATCGTAGGAAAGGCGGGACGGGGGCGGGAGGGAGCAGATCGAAAAGCAGCTCCGCTTATCGTGTTATTATTAATAATAATACATGTCAACTTACCACTTTCCGCTTGGCCCTCCTTCTTGTACTCTGCTCGAACATAAGGGGAGAAAAAAAAAGGGTAGACTTTAGTTAAGCGAATGATCGGGTGTTTGTGTGTGTGTGTGTGTGTGTTTGTCTGTGTTTTTACAAGAGTAAATGCGATGAGTGGGCCGACGACGACGTCCTTACCTCCGTCGAATTTCTCCGGGTCCGAGTACGGGCCCCACTTGCTGAGCTTGTCGCCGTCCTGGTGCTCCTCGTCGTTGCGCGTCCTCAGCTTGACCTCGTACTTGCCGGGCTCGAGGCCGCTGATCCTCCCCAAGACGATGTGCTCCTTGCCGATGCTGCTCACCACCTTCTCGCCCTCTCCCCTCTGCCAAGTCTGCTCGCCCTTCTTCCGGTAGAGGAGCTGCAACGACCACCGGGTTTTTTGTTTTGTTCTTTACAGGGCAAGCCCCGATAACCCCGATAACCCAGGTGACGGGGATGATGGACCCGGGCGCGCTTACCTCGGCCTGGACGATGGGCTTGTAGCTGATGACCCGCCACTTGAACTCGATGGCATCGTCGACGACCTGGCCCGACTGGAATAACGGCTGGTCGGGGGTGTCGCGGAGAGTCATCTGGGGCCCGGTCGAGTTCCCGAGGGAGTTCCAAGCCCGGCACTGGTACGAGCCGAGGTCGCTCGCTGTTACGTTCTTGATCGTGAGGGTGTGCTGGCCCTTGTGCATCGAGCTCTTGCTGAGTCGCGCGTCGTGGACCATCTTGTGGCCGTCCTTGAGCCAGTGGAGCTTCGTCATCGGCGGATGGGAGTGCACGAGGCAGGTGACGTTGACGTCGGCGCCCAGGGCCGAGTAGTAGCTGTCGACCTCCCGGAGCCGCTCGCCTCGCATCAGCTTCTCGTACTCGATATCCGGCACGTCTGCAATATCGAGGTACATAATAAGGTACGGATATTACGCGGCCCCGCGTAATCAACGCTCCTCCTTTATCATTCCCCCTCCCCCCCCCCGTGTCACTGAACGAATACCGCTGGATCACGTGGACCATGTGACTTACGCTTGACTCGAAGCTTGAGGTGCTTGATTATCGGCTTGGCGGCTCCAGTTTCCACGAGGCACTGATAGTCTCCGGCCAAATGTCGACTCGCGTTGCGAATCTCGAGGTAAACGGCGTTCGGGGTCTCGTGGGCGACTCTCAGTCTGCGTCCCTGCGTCAATGAAATATCAACGGCGTTAGCAGTCGCATACCCAGCCCTCCGAGCTAAGCCTCTACTAAAGGGCCCGCGCGATATCCTCAATATTAACATGAAACTTTAGCTGTCCTCATAACATAACATCCGTTTGTCAAATTAGTCCTCCTCCTGTGCTGCTCAAGCACAGCGAGTAATGCCGGTACCCGGGACTCCGCACTTTTACGAATATCGCCTTGAGAATTCGCTAAGTCTCGAGGAGCTCGAGGCATCCAGCGAACGTCGATATTGCTGTCGAGCAACCACGGACACGTACGCGTCCACGTACGTATTGACGAGCTGCGTGCAACTGTATAATAAGCATTTCACGCATCGGCTTGAAATTCTTCAGCGCAGTTGTAATGGAGTCGGTAATGGAGTTAGTTTGTCTCATTGAGGTGAATCTTGGGTGTTTGGGTGCTTGGGTGCTGATCGAGCGTGAGTTATTATGACCGTTAATTTTATGACTTAAGTTGGTATGAGAAATCGTGAGGAATGAAAAAGGAGCCGAAGTATAGCCTAGGAAGTATAATAATTGCGCGGGACATATAATATGCCGCGTAAGCGTAAGCGTCGGCGTCCGTCTCACTTATCTGTCAACGACCCATTGAAATGTAATATTAAAATAAAATCAAGCGAGCGAGGTGTCGATGTCCAGATCGCGCCTGTAAATTGCCATTTCAATGTATATCCTGCTCGGGTATCCCCGTATTTATGGTAATTTTATGTCTCGTACGACCCACGGGGTAATTTGTACGCTCTTACAATTACTTTGTCAATAAACTGACTTGTGCCTCGCTATGTCAAGGGATACCTCCGCTTCCTCCTCCTCCTCCTCCTCCTCCTCCATCTCACCCACTCCGAGCTCTACCGATTGATCCGGATGACGTAAACAAACGTACTTGGAAGCACTTTGCATGTATAATTTTTATGCTCCTTCGTTATTCGCGCCACTAAGCCTCAAAACTCACTGCATCTCGTGTTAGTACTGGGATTATTACGCAACGATTGGTAATTCGTGACAATAGTAGCGCCTCTAATACGTCTTGTGCACAGCCTTAAGTCTTTTAAGCTTACTTAGAAAGGAAAAGGAAAAGGAAAAGGAAAAGAAAAAGAAAAGAAACGGAAGAAGGATAAAAATTATTGTGAAATTACGGTGCTGGAAATTACAAGCTCATAGCGCTCGTTACTGCTGCTGATGCTGCTGCTACTACTACAACTACAACTACAACTATTATCTATCTATGAGCTTTGTAAAAGGAACTTCATTCTATTCTAATTAGGAAAGAAATTGCTTTAGCTTGGTAATTTAATGGCTGGGCCACGTCGCCAGCCAAAAGTATAAAAATCATAAGAAATGTTTACCTCGCGGGACCAGGCGATGACCTTGGGCTGGAGGCTAGGGAGGGCCTCGCAGCTGATGGTGATGCTCTCGCCCTGCTCGAGTTCGATGAACTCGCGGGGGTGGACGCGTACGCCGGTCTCGTCGTCGCTCGCCGCCGACTCCTTCACCGTCACCCGGTGCACCACGTTCTTAGAACCGCCCTGCTCCAGGGCCTCGCACTTGTAGTCGCTGCTGTCCTCCGTCCTCGCGCTCCTTATCAGCAGCGTATTGTTCGGGAAGCGGGTCAGTCGCTTGTTCAGCGACATCTTCGTGTTGCCGACGAACAGCACTTCCTGGCCCTTGTTCCAGTTTATCAGCACATTCTCTGTCGGGGTTTTCGAAAGAACTTTTAGAGCCTACTCCTCCTCATCCTCCTGCTCCCCCCCTCCTCCTCCTCCTCCTCCTCCTACTCTTCTCCGTATATTAGACTTTTGGCAGATAACGCCTAGCCAAACTCCATGTATCCGTCAACATTCCGTCATCGTCAACGCGATCGATCGGATGGCTTTACATCTTCGTAGATCCCGCGGCTGAATAATCAATTCCGTGGAATTGAGGCCAAGCGCGCCGCCGCGATAATGGCCCGCGCGAATATTATTAATCGGAAAATTTAGGAAAGGGTGTCAATAGTGTCGTAAGCCGCGCATGGTAAGACGTCGTCCGTCCATCCTCCAATCGATATTGGCAGCCGTCCAATAATAACCGAGGATACCTTCGCGCCGATCTATTTTTCCATCGTCTTTCGGATGCGCGAACGGGTATCGAAGGGTCGCGCGGCCGAGCGGTAAATTAAGAATAAATCGCAGAAAGCCAATAGGGAGCGGGTAACGCGCGGACCCGAATACGCTTTTGGCTTTTCCGCGCCGTCTTTCGTCCATTACTTCTTTCGACGGCACTGTAAACACTGGCTGCGAGCCCCGCTTTATGATTTACCATCACCGAAATACCGAAAAAGTGGGTTACACGGCTACGGCGTTACTGGATCATTCGTGAATCATTCGTGAATCATTCGAGGGCGTCGCGGCGGCTCTCCCTCGTCGATCGTGTTAGATCGTCGGATCATTGGATCGGAGGGTTATTGGCTGAAGAGGCTGACCTGCATTGACGAAATGACAAGGCAGGTAGACGTCGGAGCCGATCGGCACCTGCACGTACAGGGACTTCGTCAGAAGTTCGATCGGCGCCGATAGCAGGCCCTGACTCTCGCTGTCATCGTACGCGTCCTCGTTGTCCTCGAGATCCGCGTCGTCCTCCGGGTAAATGCTCTCGTCTATCTTGTCCTCGCTCGGTTTGCACACAACTGTAATGAAAAAGGTAAATTACCATTGAGCTTTCGCCAGACTCGGCAGACTTCGTACGTAAGCTGATTTTTCCCAGGGGCCTTTACGAGGACAAACCCGTGGAAAAGTCCAGGCAACGAGAGAGAGAGAGAGAGAGAGAGAGAGAGAGATATGGGCGTCGAGCATTGGTGAGTCACGGATTCGTTTTGACAATGGGCTGCGAACGCGATATCGGTTTACGCAAGCTGCGGCGGCCCATCGTCGACGCTCCGTCCCATTGTCTTTCTTGGCCAGCTTCCTCCCTCCTGCATCCCTCCACCACCCCTCCCTTTACCGGCCGTTATTTCTTTCTTTCTTTCTTTCTTTCTTTCGTTCTTTCTTGCTTTTCCGTCCACCGCTTGCTATTGTTATCGAGATTAGGAAGTACTTTTAACAAGAAAAAAAAAAAAAAAAAACGGATAAAACGGATCACTGAGGATCCATTTTCATCCGGAGCCCTCGAATCTGCAAAATCTGCGGATTCCTTCTTGGCTAATAATGAGCATCGGTCCCGTCCTCCCAATATCGCCAATCCGATGCGCCATCTACGTAAAAGTTCTATTCGCTCCCGAGAGTTATTGCAATGGTGACGAAGGTGAGTAAAAAAAAAAAAAAAAAAAAAAAAACTTAAAAATCACTGGATCTCCGATTGATCGGAGCTTACAGATTTGTTTTCCTTTAGATACTTTTTAAAGCGACATCGATCCTCCCTCTCTCCCCCACTCCCTCTTCTTTCTCTGGTCTAAACAAAATAAAACCTACCCAATTCCCGCGTTTATTAATTGCCGATCGCCCCCCCCCAACCCCAATAACCCCAATAACCCCGGAGCTATTAATTGCACGAATACGCGCCGTAAGAACTCCGTCTTCCATTATTTGCCCCGTTTGCCGGAGGTCCATGAACCCATAGAGAAAGTAGAAAGGGGACCCGTAAAAGCTCTCGCGTGCATCGTTTTCCCGCCCTCCCTCCCGCCCTCACGGCCGCCCGCCCGCCCTATATATCTATCTATTTATCTCTTTCCCTATGGGGGACGTGAGAGGAGCGCGCTCGGAGTTGAAATTAGATTTGTGAACCGCAGCCGATTTCGGAACACGCGCCGTCTCCTAAAAATACGCGCGGTCGGGTCGAGGGGGCGAGAGGGAGGGACAATATTTGCCACGAAAGCTGATAATCGACCCTTCGGAGCTCGTTGTTCTCAGCCGTATCGGCTCGGTTCGCGGAACGTATGCACGCGCTTGACGTCCCGTGTATGCCTCGGAGTCGCGATCCCCGAGACTCTGTGCGAGAGGCAACTCTCTCTCTCTCTCTCTCTCTCTCTCCCTCCCTCCCTCTCGCTCTCTCACTCGATATAATAAATCCGGACGTGGGTAATAAATTCCCCTCGGTGTGCCTCGTCATCGTCGGCCCGCGATTCCTTACGCCCGCTTAATAATGTTAATGCGCTGCGCTTTATTAATTTCACTCGTCTTGTTTTCTTTTTTTTTTTTTTTTTTAATTTTTATTTCAAGCAAAGACTCGCATCGCGTTCCGATTAATCCACGTATTCTCTCAGCGAGTCGGCTGCTCCGAGGTAATTCGAGGTAATTGCACAACCCCTCGGCTGATCTACGTAAATAAATAAATAAGCAAGCAACTTATTATCTAGCGAGTAATTACCAACGAGTAATTCGATACTGTGTACATTGAATTTCTGTCTCCCCTCGCACAATGGCGTACAAACTGACAACTTTACCGTTCGCGTCCCTCGCTTTCGGACGACGACGACGACGACGACGACGATGATGATAATAATAATAATAACGATGTATGCCGTAAGAAATACTGATATAATATTGATTTTAGTTATGGAAAGCCGAAATACGCTCGTCGCTCAATTCTAAAAGTAGAAATTCATAAGGAATCGACAGACTCGCGGCGAACGTAAATAAAAATAGAGACTACTGACGGCGAGTCCGTCCGTCCGTCCGTCCGTCCGTGCGTCCGTCCGTAAAGTTAAATTACCTAATTATTAAAATAAATAGCCGTCGTTGCCCGTGTCCCAATTTCAATAGAAAGAACATGTATTCGAGCCGTCGCGTGTACATTTATTATCCACTCTGGACCTCGGGGCAAATTATCTTTTCTTAATTTACGAGCCAAAAACTCAACGACTGCCAGGGTTGTTATTGTTTTTTTTTCTTCTTCTTCTTCTTCTTCTTCTTCTTCTACTTCTTCTTCTTCTACTTCTTCTTCGGTCCGCGTCAACGTAAATGCCGGGGAAAATATTAAGTAGGAGGGGCGCGCCTCGAAGCCGCGGTGCAAGTCCTCCTGCAGGTCTGAGAAGGCAACGAGCACGTCCGTGGCCTGCGCTATCGGTGACGGATAGGACTCCGTTTACGAAGTGGGTCAGGAGGGCTTGGGTGGCATAGCCAAGGGCTCGACTCCTGCACTCGCACGCGTACGTGGCCCCGGCCCCGTCGCTTTCCCGAAGTAATTACTGCCCACAATGTTGGGATACGAGCGAGATAGACGCCGGGAGTTATAGGCGAGCTATAGGCGAGTCACGGTCGCCGTTACCTTACGGAGGAATAAAAATTAATTGAATTATAAGCGGGGTGGGGGTGTGGGAGGGGGGTGAGGTCGAGACAGGTTGGCTCTCGAGACCGAATGGACCTTGACATTAAAACGAAATACTTTCCATGTACACAGCAGTTAAATAGCAAGGAGTTCGTGCCCGAGGTCCTTATTTATGGGGAGGGTGCGCGCGGGGACCTCGTGACTCCTTGTATTTATCTTTATTGCGCGTGTCGTTGTCGTTGTCGTTGTCGCTGTCGTTGTCGTTGTCGTTGTCGCTGTCGCTGTCGTGGCCGAGCGATTCCAGCTGTCGGGAGAATAAAAATCCTGTCGGATGGGGCACACGGGTCGACGTTCGGATACAACCCCCCCCCCCGACTCTTTGTTTGACCGAGGAGATGAACGAGCGAGCTTAGGGAAGGGATGACTCGGCCCTCTAATCCTAGATCTCGCAGCATCTCCTCGGCTCAGGTAAGTATTGCCTCAGTCAAACGAATTTATCGCTCGGCATTGGGAAGTCCTTTCCTCTAACGAGCAGTTCGTCCTCCTCGCGTCCTGCATCGATATCCGACATCCAACGACACGCAGAAAGACAGACAGACAGAGAGAGAGTCAGAGAGTGAGAGAGTGGGGGGGGGTGAAGGGGCGTTAGCTGGCATTATCGTTATCGCGGAAGTGCAACTCCTCGGCCAAGTCAACCTCTCCGCTCACATTAACTATGGATGTGCATTATTAGCTCCATTAGCTTCTTTATGCGCATTGCATACGAAGCTCGGGGATGAGTGCGTTGGTATTTGTGGCCGTGAGATTCGAGGCCGAGCGAGGCTGCAGCCTAAAGCGAATCTAAGCCTTTTAACGATTCGATCGAGGCGGCAGAGCCTTCCCCAGGCGCACCCGGTAGCATGGATCATTCCCAAGTAAGAACGAAAGTAAGAGGTCGCTAAATCACTCCCCTCTCCCTCTAATCAAGACTACGAATCTTCCGCTCCCGTCCAAGCGGTTGCGTAAAAGTTACTTGATTTTTGCACGCGGCTCGCGAGATATCCGCAAGCTATCGCCGGTTTATTAGAAAGTCGGAAATCCTACCGATCGAGATTTATCGACGCTTCGGATCTAGGGGGGAAGGAGCCGCGAAAATTCATAATTACCGCAAGGAACGGTAATGGCGAACGGCTTGGCGTCGAACTCATCCCCAGTGCGATGCCTCCGTCGTGGAATTCCGCGTGGGACGGGGACCGGGGAGGAGAAGGGGATTGTAAATTCGCACAGCCCCCGGCACGTAACGGTTAACTACGTGGCTCAATTTACCAATGGGGCGAGCGCGCGCGCGCGCGCGCGAATTCCCGCTGGCCTCCCGGTGCGGAACCGAGCTTTCGGGAGGTCGTCGACCCCGACGAGGGCGACACCTGATGCGCGGCGCCTTTCTCCGGCGGATGGGAGCGGCCTCGTCGGCCCCGACGGACCCACGATCGTTGGCTTTTTGCCTCTGCGCGTATACAATGTCAGTAGGCGCTCTCTCTCTCTCTCTCTCTCTTTTGTTTTCCTTCTCTATGTGGACATTGTTGTCGATTCTCCGAGTGGCGGTACGCCTTCGAATCAGATGATTTCACGCTTTCCTGGACTCTCTAATCTCGTCTTTTCTCTTGCCCGAGCTTACAACCGAATCTCCCGGGCATTAAGAGATTAATTACCATTGGAATGTCCGCCGAGTATAAAAAAAAAAAAAAACAGATGAAGTAGAAGAAGAAGAATCAGGATTCACTGATTAAGTTGTTTAGCCTCGGCGGCAGCGTTGCTTGTATAACCAATACAATTCATACAATGAAAGTACCTTACGTCAGTGGACTTGACCGTCGCTGACTACGTGACGATGCATCCGATTCGAAAGCGACGAGTACTTCGTAGGGGTTAAACGTTTTTCCTCCCACTCTTTTTTTTTTCTTTTTTTTTTTGAACAAAACCAATACCAATAGACTAGGAGAACGATGAGAGCCAAGGCTCGCAAGGCTTCGTGGATGGAATAGTTCGAGCGGGGGACAGGGGGTTATTGGGGGGTGTTGTCCGTTAGACGAGGATCGCTCGTTGGGCTTAAGAATCGGTGTGCGTGGTGCGCGTTAAGCGAATTGAAATTCGATGCACCAAAGAGAGACATTAGAAATGGGTGTATCTGGCCATCTCTGTGAGGGGGCACGCGCGACCCGTTTTTAATTCTCCGTGACGAGAGTGACAAGACTCGGAGAGCGACTATCCACGGCTAAAAAGGATCGTCTAACGTCGCCGGTGACTCGTCCTTACGCCAAGGAATTTCGCTAATTGCCCGCTGATGCCTGGCTCGGTATTATTCATCTCTCTCTCTCTCTCTCTCCCCTCCTCTCTCTCTCTCTCTTCGCTTTCCAGCCAGCCATCCGACCAGCAACGGACTCAAAGGCTCGCCATGCCTCGTCTTTTAAGAGCCCGAGGGTACCGGTCAGGGGATGGTGGTCGGTCCTGGTGGGCAGCTCAGGCAGCAATAAAAACCTGGCCGAATAAAAGCTCTGTAACGGTCAGGGGAAGGGGGCGGCGGCGGCTCTGACGCCGAGAATAATAATAATAAACAAATCGGTCAACAAAAATTCTGCTGCTGGAGCGGGGGAGGAGGCGGAGAGGGTTATTGGGGTTGGGGAGGGGGGGCGCTCGGTCCGGTTACACGAAAATACGCGCAGAGCCCCAATTATCGGTCCGCCTCGCCCGGATGACACGATTCCCGATCGTCGTCGCTCGTCTCTCTATTTATTTACTCGTCCGCGGGCTCGGGGATCGCCACCTCGGCCGCCCCGGCTTTGTTTATACGGTACGCTTATACGGTACGCTTATACGGGAAGCTGTCGACGCGGCCCGCTTTCATTAGCCAACAGTGATACGTCGATGACGTCCTTCGGCCTTTAGCTTTTCGGCCTTTATTGATTTTGGCTCGTTGCGGCTAATCCCGCCCTCCCCCCCCCACTCCAGCTTCCTTAATTAGCACAGAATCACCTTGCACTTGCCTCGCGCAGATCCGCCGAACGACAATTCATAATACCTGCTGTTATTTGTTTTAAGGTCAGAGTGCGGAGTTTTAAGGATCGCATGAGGGTAGTAACAAAAACAAAAAAAAAGAAGAAGAAGAAGAAGAAGAAGAAGAAGAAGAAAGGCTTTATCTCCGACGATCCAGTCGTAAAGGGGGGTGGGGGACAAAGACGAAGAGGAGCAAAAGAAGAAGTAAAAAAACGAATACGTCGATAGAGATTGGACGTGGGCCTCCCTTCGCCTGTCCCCCACCCCTACCCCCACCCCACATCTCTTTTATTGCTCGTTTTCGAGTTCGACGACTATGGAGCGGGTTTTACTTTTATTACGGAGAATTATGAATATATAATACCTGTGAGATAAGCATTTATTAATAATCCGCGCCCTCCCTCGGCTTCTCAGAAGAAAGTGAGAGTCGGAGCCCGAGCAGCTTTTGATCGTCTGCCAAGCGTATTAATACCAGCTGGACGTGTTGAACGGGCATCGGCGGCGTCCGCTCGAGAACCTCCGTCGTCGTCGTCGTCGTCGCCGCCGTCGTCCCATGACAATGTATCGATTCCGCCGACCTGACTTTTCGTCGCTTCGCTCACGAGCGTAACGGAAAGACGGACCGGACCGAGGACTTTTCTCTGACTCGAGAGAAATAGAGAGAGAGGGGGGGGAGAGGAGGCTGGCGCGATTTGTGACTCCCGTGGGCTTCTTATTTACCTTCTTACTTACTATCTGGTGTGCCATTCTAGTCCCGATGTTGTGCAAATTTCTAACCTGTTTGGCCGCATGCCGTTATCCTCCCCCCTCCCCCCTCCCCCTCCTTCACCCCGCCCCGCCAATTAATTTATGAACTTTTAGCGCAGATAACCGAAAGAAAGCTCGGATTTTCCCTCGAACAATTACAGATTCGAAGGTTATTGGGGAACCGTCGCGGGTGACCACCGCGAACCATCGCGGACCACCTATCTCCTCCACGGGTAGAAAGTTCCTTGTACGAAAATATCACGGCTCCTCTGGTAGGGCACGGAACAGGTTTGACGTGCGCGTACCGGCGCACGAATCGAATCGACGATTAGTTGGCCGACGGTGAGCTCCGCGTCCGCGTACTCCAGCCTCACGATTCCCTAATGGGAGATCCGAGGCAAGAAGAATCGGCATCGTGGATCGGGAAAGTATCGATCGGACGGCTCGATTAACGAAATTGAGATGTCGCTCGCTGCTCCTGCTACCGCTGCCCCTGCCCCCTGCCCCTGCCTCTGCCTCTGCTCACTTTAAACTCCCATTTTAGGAAATACAATGACTCCTGTCTACGGCCTCCAAAAGAATCTCCTCGGCATTTTACTTCTTCTTCTTCTTCTTCTTCCTCTTCCGACTCTCGATCAATTTTCCTTGATCGATTGGCGCGATACTCGCCGTCCCGTGTGTCGACCTATCGACATCCATCCGCTACCCCCTACCCCCCCCCCCCGCCCTCCTACGCAACGTTCCCTAAAATTCCCTAGAATTATGCGAATTCACCGGAAACCTCGAATCCGACGGATTTTAATTTTCATCGAGTTTGCTAATTAACGCTAATTCACGCTAATTCAAGCTAATTGACGCTAATTGACGTTAATTGACGCTCGATTAATGTCGACTCCGTTAAGCTTATTGATTCGTACGGGGAGTAGGATTTCGGATAATCTGCTAGCCAATTACAAGCTAATGTGGAATCTCGCCGATTTACCTAATCTCGGAAGATAAGAACGTCTGCTCACAAGAGTCTGTATCACAAGAGTTACGTGCTCGACAGCTTTCGTGGAATGAATTTTATAGGGACGGGGTATGGTGTTTGTGTGTGTGTGTGTGTGTGTGTGGAGGGGGAGGGGGATGGGGGCGGAGGATAGAAAGGCGCCGATACCGCGGCGGTTCGAACGACATTTTGCCTTACGAAAAGGAAGAAAGTAATTAAGGCCTCCCTCCCGCCAGGCCGTAAGGGTCCTGCGGACATCGTCAATCGATCATCTATCACCTCTACGTGTCCTAGGGGGCGCGGGGAAAAACCACCGACGATTACATCCGAGCCGTCTATCGATCGGCCCATTCTCCCACCAGCGGTGCGCGCGCGCCACGGCCAACGTCTTTCTTTGACTCTTCTAACCATACCTCCCCTGCCCCTGACTCCCCTTACCCTGCCACCCGTCGATATTAATAGGGCCTCCTTCACCGTCCTTCCGTCCTCCGTCGCCCTACCCCCTTCGGCTCCGTCATCAACGGATGGCTCGGACGTTCTCGGCCTCCGGACGCCTCGACGCCCGGACGCCCCGACGCCGCGATGACTCGGACCCCACTCCATCCCATGGACGATTTTTTCTTTTTTTTTTTTTTTGCAAGGAGATATGAACGCTCTGCCGTGCGAATTCCTTATGTCCAAGTGAAAGCCGTAGTACGGACAAGGGATTTATGATACGGACGGGGATACGTCACCGACTCGTCATGACGACGAAGACGACGACGATGACGATGACCTTCCTTGCAGAATTTACGATAAAAGGCAAGGGACAACGTATTATTACGTCTGCTGAATAATCGTATTACCTAACAATTTATTTAATTCCTCCCTTCTCGCTTCTCCTGGGAGTTAACTTCCCGACACAAAGACTTGAATTTACGTATAGCAGTTTTTTTTGTTCCTTCCTCCTCCTCGCTTCATTACAATTTCTGCAATATAAAGCTCGGCATTGAGATTGGGCTGCGCGTATCCCGAAATAATTACCAACTTTCTCTCCCTCTCTCTCTCTCTCTCTCTCTCTCTCTCTCTCACGCACACACGCGCAAACACACACAAAAAAAGCCACAAAGCCAGTTAACGCAATGCTCCGAGATAAGAAAACCCATTCCGTTCTAGCCGACAGAATAATCAGATCTAAGAGCGCGCATACGCCTTGTTTCTTGTACACTTTTATCCCTTGATTCGGTAAGGCAAGAGTAATTGCGACTCCCCGACATTTATGAATGCTAATAAAAGTCGAATGTAGAGGTGGAGGATGAAAAACATTCAAATCGATTTGAAATTCATTCATTATTCATGCGGTTTAGCCTGAAAAGTAAAAAGAGGTTAGCACTGCTTCGATGCGAGATTCTGTCGCACAGCTACGCGCCTCAACCTTTGCACAATGTCCAGGTGGCTCGCGGAGGGGGATTGAACCAGGTCGAAATTAATATTCCCCGGGTATGCGATTGCCAGTACTGACCCCGAGCGATTCATTGGACGGGAGGACTGCCATTACCTACACATCACAATACCTCGATCCAGGGGCTAAGCGCGTCTCTTATTAATTCAACATTAATACGATTGCGGCGGGGGAGATGCTGGAAGTGCCGATTATCCGTCGAAAAAAGCGTAAAAAGAAGAAAAACAGACGGGGGTCGCGCGTTATTACTAATCCCGATCAGATATGCTTCGTGGTGGGAGGAAGGTGCCGATGCCGTCGACTCAATACAACAAACACAAGAAACACAAGAAACGAAAGGAAACGATACGATACGATACGTATCTTTGCTGTTATATTCCCTCCCTCCCACCCTCACGCCACTATTCATGATCGTCGACCTCGTAAATTTGACAGGGATGATGGAGGCAGGAGCCAGCCGGGGGTCGGACGTTTTCTCTCCCGAGTCCGCGCCCGGCTCTCTTAGCGTCACGAAGTTCACAAAGGCTCGGTCAGGCCTTCGTTAGGAGAGCAGTAGTACTTGCCTCGAGTAATTAAGAAGGGGCTATTAATATTGTAATTTATTCGGTATCGATTGGCCTCGGTCTCCTCGAGCCCCCATGCTTACGCCCCTCTCTCTCTCTCTCTCTCTCTCCGGCTGACCGCCTTAACCTATGCTCGTAAAAGCCAAGGCGTAAGGAGTCGTGCTCGCATCCTTAAAGTAGGACGAAGGAAAATCTCGTCCGCGGCCTCATGGAGATCCGGGTCCCTCCGGGCCCACCCGGAGCTGCAGCGAATAAAAGCCAATAAAAGCGACCGGGCCGATCCCTTACGCGCATCGGCATTCGACTGTACGGGGACGATCCCAACTAGGACACGTAGAGATCGGTGCGGTCGGACATCTCTCTCTCTCTCTCTCTCTCTCTATCTCTATCTCCCTCTCTTTGTGAACCCTTTGATTAAAGAATGCAATAAGATCCCGCAGGACTGTCCGCTACTCCCCCATTGTAAGGAACACGTAGGGTTTCTAGGTGCAGCGGTGAAAATGGCCCTCCCCAGACGTAGCCTCGACTGTTTTCGTTCGAGCGAGGACCTTGACGCCGGTCGAACGTGTCCTGGGTGTGGCTCGATGGTTTTTTCTGCCGCTCCCACCCTTACCCTTACTCCCGTCTTACTCCCGTCTTACTCCCGTTTCCTCGCGTCGCCTCGATCTAGAAGAGCATCGCTGCTCGTCGGGAAAAACTCGGCGGGTTTTCAAGGTTTCGCCTCCACACCTGCCGATATCATCGGCGATCCGCCTCGACTTTTCCCAATGTGCAGTAAAATGCCGTTTTGGCGAGAAAATTTATTCGTTGCGCAAGCGTAGATTTATAGTCGCTTCGGCTCTGTTGCGGCACAACCGTATCGATAAATTAAGAAAAATTATACCGTTCAAACGTAAGCTCCTTTTTTTTCATTTACTATTACGCAAAAAAAAAAATACAGTCAGCATTGCGTCTGTGCCCGCTTCTCCTGCTGCTGCTGCTGCTCCCGCTTCTCCTGCTGCTACGTTTGCTTTTCATAACTCGCCATCGCTCAAGTATTTTAATTAATAGCGGGGAATTTTTTTTTTTTTTTAATTTATCCTCGCCGAGTTTATATAAATATTATATACGTGACTTTATTTACATACGGGACATTTGTCACTTTGAAACTGTATTTGTCAGCTGTGTCTTCTGGCTCGTTTATATATTGCGATGCATTCAGTAGCAAATGAAAAGCGTGAGAGAAGAACGCCAATAACCTCCTCTTGCCCATTATTACCGTTATTCTCATTATTTAATATTATTAGCATTGGTTAATTAGCAAAAATGCACTCTGGCCGCGAATCCGCGGCGAATCATTATTGTGCTCTCTCTCTCTCTCTCTCTCTCGGCTGTCAATATTTCTGCAAAGCATCTGCGAGGAGCGATTAACGCGAAGGAGCTTCTCAATTGGCATTAATTCGCACTGTCTGGCCTTAACGTAAATTCACAATCACGAGCTCTCGTAACGTCCCCTCGCTATTGCTGCTGAAGCACGCGAGCCAGTTAGGGGCCGTGGATTGTGGACTGTCGGATGAGGGGGGAGGGGATGGGCTGGTTTTTTTTTTTTTTTTTTTTTTTTTCCTAAACTTGCGAACCGTCGGCTGTGGAATTTATTAACAGGAGCGACGCGAGGCATCCGCCAACGCTTCCAAATTTTTCGTTTTTTTACGCTAAACCCGTCCTCGCTCGCGATCATTAATCTCGGCAAATGCCCATACTGACGCACTTTTTTCGCCGATCCCCGGCTAACTAAAACAAAATGTACATAAGCGTAATCACTGTGCAAAGTCTCCTTTTGGAGGTTTTTGTTTTTGTTTTTAACACACTTCCCTATCGAGTTCGAAACTTGGATTTCGGATTTCGATAATGGATAAGAATGTCAGGGACGATGAGAAAAGCAAAACGCGATCGATGCGCGTCGTCTTAATACTTGAGTCGCGAGCGTAAGCAGATATACGGAATACGAGTAATATTAAAAGGAAGGTAAGCCATTAGAGGATGTGGAGTATTAGAAATATAAATACGAAGGAGCATTGGTCGTAAAAGTGATAATGTCATCGGAGACGTGTGCGATCGTTATTGTACCGGTGACGGATGACTCAGAGCGGTCAGTACCTGCGCCACCACCCAGTCATTCCTTAAAATAATAAGCCGCCAGCGCTTGACGAGCTTACGATTATTATCTATTATTATCATTATGTTGTAATTAATCGTCCGAATGCATTGGCTTGTTACAATACAATGGCTTTGTAAATGGTTTTGTAAAAGTATAATATAATGAAAAGCCGCTCGCTCCGCTCGAGGATAAAACTTTATTTTCCTCGGGGCTCTCAATTAATTATATAAATGAACAGGCAATTAATTTAATTTACATTTCCAGTGGTATTGGAATAAAGCTGCGATCGCATGGGAACGAGCATTAAGCTTCAGAATGACACGTTACGTCAAAACTTACTTGTAATAAGTGCGCGCGATCATGAAAGGAAATTTACAATTAAAAAAGGCTAGTAGTAGTGAGTAGTGGACTCGCCATCGCTTGTTTCGCACTTACGCAATACCGACTCCGCGTACAATATTGTAGCATAATATCGCGTACCCTCCGTACCGGGCTCATATTATTCCTTACAACTACTCACACTAAATTTTCTTTTCGTATTTTTGTTTTTTTGTTTTTGTTTTTGTTTTTGTTTTACATTGAGCAAGTCGAAAAGGTTTGAATTACCGACCGTGTATTTGTTTAGAGCCGATGGCGATTCCTCTCGGCACAGAGACGATTGTAGGCACGCGATAAAATAAAAGAAGATATTACAGTTCGGCGATTGCATTGCGTTCCGCGGGCAGGGGAGCTTTTCCCCAAAGCGAAGTGACGCTCGTATTTCGGGAATCGCGTAAAGGCGGAAGAGGCGAGTAAGAGAGGGAGGGACACGAGTGTCCGAGGAATGTTGAAGATAAAACGACGCGAGGCTACGAACGTACGAGCTCGTATCGGCGATTCGATGTATAACGCGGCCACTCTTCGCGATTACCGCGAGGCTCGATTAATCAGACCCCTATTTTTACACCCTCTCCCTACCCCCTGCCCCCTGCCCCTACCCGGACTCGGTGTTGTCGAGGGTGACGGCTAGGGAGCGGCGGTGGGTAGCAGCGGCGGCGGCCAAGTCCGGGCGCGTCGTCCGGGTCGCCGGCGTATAAACAAAATCTATTATTGCTCGGCGGTGAGGGGCGTCGCGACGTCATCCCCGCGAAAATACCGGGCGTCGTGCTGGCGAGAAACAAGGGAGGGGAGAGAGTGAGAGACGTAGAGAGACAGAGAGAGAGAGAGAGAGAGAGCAGCGGCGGTTCTTGGCGTCGAGCCAGCCAGCTGCTGTTTATCTATCCCATAGGTCTGGCGGGGGCTTTCCTCTCGATCCTTTTCCCGCACATCGTAATTGAAAAGCACCGATGTGAGATCGGAGATGCGCGCGCGCGCGCGCACCTACGTACCGCTCCATTCGTACTTTCAGGTATTTTCAGGTGTACAGGTTTCGTAGAGGTCAGTCAGGTCCAGAGCGAGTTCGCGCGCAAGCGCATAATCGAGATAAAAAGCTCCGTCACGTGGTTAGCCGTTGAATTCGTAGATGAGAGATTGCCACGGAGAGAGCCAGTGTCGGTGGCCGGGCTGCCGATAAATACCTTGAAGGTCCTTCCTTTGTATTTGGATTATCGGACGACATAGTGAAGATCCGGCAACTGCTCGTCTCCGAAGAGCAGGTCGTATTGCTAAGTGAACGCTAGAGGGCGCCAGGGTGCCCTTTAAAAGTTAGTCAGGGCTAGGAAGGAAATCCTCCCTTCTGGAGGGACGTGTTTAGTTAATTTAGTCGTTCGTGGGTAGAGGGCGGAGAACAGTTAGAGGTCGCCGTTAATGTTTAACGAGTCGCGCTGGACGGCAGATAACGTTGGTCGTTTGGATCTGCGTAATAACTCGGTATTCGGAAAGACGGATAGCGCGCATGGAGGTTGTAAAAATTCAAATGAAGTCAGATCGAGGGAACGAGGAGTCGCACGGCATTCGTGCCGAATACGTCGTCGACGGGTGGAGGGAAGAAAAAAAATCGTAACTACCAGCAGAGGCCGAGGCTACGTGATCTTATCTGGATTTTGTCCCCTTTAAATTGGAACGGCATTAGATTCGGAATAGGATAAGCATCGAACGGGGCTGTCGCTTCTGGAAAGGTAGGCGGACGACGATCCGGCTCGCTTTATTTCAAGGAAGCCCTTGGAAAGGAGACCTTATATTCCCGGCTTCGGGACAACTCTGCGGGGGTCGACTCCTAATCATCCCACCTCCCCTCCCCACCCCACGTATTCTTCGATGATCCCACGAAGACGTGAGAGAGAGAGAGAGAGAGAGAGAGAGAGAGAGAGAGAGCGTGAGAGGAGGCGGGGGGGGAGTGCAACGGTTACCGCCGAAGGACTTAGAGAGCGTGCCAAGATGAGAAATCGCTTCGCGTGCGGCACTCGCTCGATCGTTTTCTCCAAATTCCTCTCGATCCTCGATGATTTACGTAACCGAGCCGGAGGGCTTGCCTTTGAAGGGCCGACGAGACAGGTGCGGAGGTGAAAAACAGCCGCGGCACTGATAATTGCAGGCCTATCGAAGGCAAATGCATTTATAATTGAACCAGTATCGCTTTCTCATCTCCTTCGCGGACTGCTCGCTTCCGCGGATCCAGCAACACTCGGGCGATCTACGGATTATAGATCTATAGGAGCATTCTCTAATGCTCAACGGAACGCAGGGAACGCAGATCTTATCCGAGCGTGAAAAGAAAACCCGGTGAAAACAGAAACAGATGGCCTGTCTACCTCCCTCCTTCCCTCTTCTCTATCCCCCTCTCTCCCCCCCGCCCCGTCCCATATTAAGCGGCCCGCTCTCCGTGAACATTGACAAATAACGAGGACGCGTAGCGTGAAGCAGAAATTAATTATCTTCCACCGCGGATAAACTAAACGAGTTATAAAGTCCTATAACTCTTGATCAGCTCTTGATCATTTGAGGGACGCTTGTCATTAATAAGACTCTTCCTCGATCAACGTCGTACGAATGTATTAATCACGCGCGCGTGTCCCTCCTTCTCATTGAAAATAAGCGATCCTGAGTAGGGGGAGAGTCCGCCCGCGCCCCTGTAACCTAATGCACGAATAAGGGAATGACCGCGGCGGGAGGGGGACTACTGTTTCAGAGTATATCCCGAGGATTTGTTTTCACTGGGTTAACGAGTTCTTGTAAGCCGGTCTTCGTCTCCCTGACCAACAAAGTCCCCGACTCCGTGCCCGACCAATGGACGGGCAACCTATGAATGGGTTAGTCTATATAGGCCCCGGGGGAGGGAGAGGGGGAGCTCCTCGATTGGCAAGCTCAGACGTTCGTCACATTAGCCAAGGCCAAGGCACCTGGCGGCGACCTCATTTATCACACGACGACACGAATCCCCCGCGACAGCGTGCATGCGATCGCGATTCAGGGAACGCGGGGGAAGGGTAAGAAAATGAAGGGAAATCCAGGGAAAATCCAGAGAAAGGCTACCGTACTTCCCTCTCGCTTGGACTGTTGTAGGAGCCGAGTCGTGGGGACCACCGCGAGGATTTGCCTCCGCGCCAACTCTTCCCCGAGGAAAACAAGCCTGGCTCCCTCTCGGCACATGTACGTACGCGCGCACACACACGCGAGGCCACACGGGGCCATAATCCACGCGCCCTTCTCTCAAACTTGCCGGCGTCCGGTTTTCTCAGCTGGCGTGCCACGAAATAAATCGATATCGAGGCAGACCCTCGGACACAATGTTGGCCCCCGCGGCGAGACCGGACCCTCGGCCCCTCCCCCGACTCCACTGCGCGACGAATGCTCAGAGAGAGAGAGAGAGAGAGAGAGAGAGAGGCCGCGATCCTCGCTTGGCTCCGGTCAGCCTTCTTTATGTCCCGGAGGCATTTCCACCCTCGAGCCAAAGTCGAATAACACAACCATCCTTAGCACACCCCCGCCCCGCCGCCCCACCGACCCGCTGCTACCACGCCTTCGCAGAGCCTACTTTCAGGCCGGCGTACTTCGTTATCGGTCTTCGCCGCCTCTAAAACAAGACAATGGATTTATTCGCGCCGCTGTAGTCATTGGCTCGGGAGCTCGGCAAAAATTCGCTCGGCCCGCGTCTTAATACGTGTTGAGCGGAAGCTCGACGGGGCGGGAGGGGGCTGGGGAAGAAGGCTCGAGAAATTGTCGTTGAGAAGGAAAGAGGCATAAGGACGGAGAGGATCTCGAGCGGAGTCGTGGACTCGCGCCGCTGAGAAAGGGTAAAAATAAGAAGAAAAGGGGCCAGTGGGGGGGGGGAGAAGGAGGCCGAAGAAGTTATACTGGAAGCATGTCACGCGCAGCCGAGGCGTTTTACCTGCAGAGGTTCATGCTCGCCTTGTTTTGAGCCGACATTTCTGGGAAAGGTCCTCCCCTCCTTCACCCTCTCCATCAATATAACTCTCTCTCTCTCCCTCTCTCCCCCTCTCTCCCTCTCTCTCTCTGCCGGCGGTCCATCCTCTTCCATCGCTCCCGGGCGAGATGCCGATACTCGTTAATTACGATAAGAGCTTAGAGGGAGGCGGGGAGTTCCTCCTCTGCCCGCATCTTCTTCTCCCATCGGTACCCCTTGCCCCATTGATGTCCCGGCTCGCGGGGACAAAAAGCGAATTGACGTTTAAATGCCTTCATTCTGTCGGTACTCGGTACTTTTTTCCCCCGGAGCGCTACGGCTCAACTGACTCTCCCCTTCTCGTTTGTCATGGCTTTCGGATGCCACTGTCAACCTCCGCCCATCGCCCCCCCACCCTCCCTCCCCCGTTTCCAAGCCCCCGTAATTGTAAATGCCCTTTGAATCTCTCGGCGGCGATTGGCGAGCAGGTGGGGCGGAAGGGAGGGAGGAGGGGAGCAAAAACGGAGGTAAAACGCGTTGGGGCTGAGCGCCTCGATAAGAGCGACTGCCACGTGGACCCTGTTTTCACGGCTTCCTTAATCACCTGTAATTTGTTGAGTGCGAGCGTGCCGATGCTCGGTGTCGGCCGCGCGAACCCTTCCTTCAATTATCCCCAGCCGCTACGGGACGTTTTTCCCTTTTCCGCGTAGGAGACGCGAACTCGTCGTTCATTCATCGGCACTCGACTTCTACCGTTCACACGCCCTCCAATGACGGATCATTGGATCACCTCCCCACCGACCACTGGGAGATAGGATACGAAGAGGACGTGGACGTGGACGGAGAAGAAAAGGATACCTATCGTTCGGAGCTGAGCCGCTGGGGGTTGGAGGAGAGAGAGAGAGAGAGAGAGAGAGAGATAAGGGCCCCGATGAGGGATAAAGGGTGAAAAGGAGTGAGAAGGGGGCGGAGGGGTCAAGAGGAGGATAGAGGCGGGGAAAAGTGACTCTAATCGAGCGGAAGGCCGTCGCCGAGCATGCATAATGCAAACTCAGCGCTACGTAGACCTCGTGCTCGGGGCGAATTCCGTTAGGTTATGCAGAAAGTTACTTGGGTAATGGTAATGTCAGCGGGGTCTCGGGGCGGGACGGGGCTGGATTGGCAATTCTAGACACACCGCCAGAGCTGCGAAAGCCCGTGATATGCGGCGGTCGGGAGGACATTCGGAACGCCCTGAGTAAAGAAAGTGAGCCCCCGCTAGGCTCGTTCGCATATCCCCGCTCCGACATGCGCTCCGTCACGAGAGCCACCTCCCTTCCCGCCCTCGGTCTTATCGAGAGGACGATGAATCATCCGCGGTCACGCTCCCCTTCACCCCGGCCCCTCTTCTAAGTGGTCTTAACGATAGAGGATAATTTTCCCCGGAGCCGCTCGCTCGCTCGCTCGCTCGCTTAAAGGATGAGCGTCTCTCTCTCTCTCTCTCTCTCTCAGTCTCTCACTCAGTCTCTCACTCCGTCACTCTCTCTCTCTCTCTCTAATGGATCGGTCGTATGTACTTGGGCTCGCATTGGCGAGATGGGCTTTAATGAAAATTCCTGGACGATGCCCGGCGGACCGAGGGCAGAGCTGCCGCATCCGGGAGGAAAAGGAGGCTGAGGGGACGGGGCGGTACGTAAAGTTCGCGGGGGTGGCGCGCGCAATTTCGTTCGCCGTAATGCCGGTAATTGAATGCGCGGAAGGGGGAGGGGGGCAGCCGAGGAAGTAGGAGTGGCCGCGCAATTAATGGGGTGCGAGCTACTCCGCGGGTGGTTTTTCTTATTGACGCCTGCTGCTGGTGCTGTGCCGGTGCCGATGCCGGTGCCGCTGCTGTCGCCGCTACTGACTCATCCGGGCGATATGTCTTCTGACGGGGCCCGCGGGAGGGTAACAGCCCCCTCGATACGCCTTTATGGGTGACGTCACCGAGTCGCGCTCGCGAGCGCGGAGTCCGAGCTCCGATCGATTTTCACATCTACGACGCCGGAGACGACTATATATATATATGTACGTACGTGTGCGGTATCGTTTATAAGGACCGAAAGCGCAGCATTGGAAAGAGACCGAGCTCCCTATTAATCTTCTTTGCACCTGGCAATCGCCTCATTAGGGTCGTGGAGGACGGTCTGGAGGGGTGGGGAGTGGGGAGGGGACGGGGGAGCTACGACTATTACGTCTGTCGAGCGAGGATTTTTAATCGCCATAAAGACGGCAATTAAATGGCTTAAAGCCGACTACTTGACACCTACCATTATCCGCCAATGAAATTATTTATAGCGCATGATCCGTTAATAATAAATTTGCCAGGGTTTGCTATTGTATAACTGCGTCTGACCGAACGTAATGCCACCGTTTGCGACACGGCGAGACTCACCTGGAACACAAAAATGCAAATAAACCTTATTAGTACGTCGCTCCCCGATCACTCCCTTCTCATAAGAAATTTCGGAATTCGACAACAACAATCATACAAACGCTCAATATAATAACATTAATAATACAGTGATCGTCGCTTAATCGGAATCTTAATAAAACGCCACGACGACGGTCGAGAAAAAGTTGACTCGCCGCTAAATGTCGTTACATCGTCATTAAATTACCACTCATTTTATAATTCCTACAATTAATTACTCCTCTCAGGTAAAAAGCTTACTCACGTACTTACTTACTTATTTACTTACTTACTTGCTTGCTTGCTGGCTTGCTTACTTTATTTATTTATTTATAGAGCCGTAAGGACAAATCGTCTTAATTACTATTTTTTTTACCACCAGCTCGTTATAATAAATGCAAATTTATGTGCATTAGACGGCCCGTTATATTTATTACGTATCGATATTCGCAGCAAGTGGATATTTGCAAAAACACGATAATGCGTGCTGCAAGGCGGTCGGGCATTTTCCATAATTTTATTAAGAATATTATCTGCTGGTGTTATTGCATGAACGACTGTGTTGCGTCGTTGACCGCTTTGAATAAACGCTGAATCACGTGGTGTGGTGTTTGGCTCATGATGTCTTAGGACCAAACGAAGGACTTGAGTAAACGTATTTTAATGATTTCGTATTGGGATTTCGGAGGGGGGCGGGGCGGGGAGGGAAAGAGATTTTCCTATCCGAATAGAAAAGCTGAATGCTGAAGTGATAGGGCGGGAGGGAGGGTGGGAGGAGGTGCGGAGGGTTTCATCACGGCGTCCTCTTCTAATCACGTCCAAATCAAACACTTTGTTGTCAAAGCAGACGTTTTTATTACCTGTCCCACTGGTCCGGGCCCATCTTCCTTTCGGATCTTTTCGGTCGATTCCAATGAAATTATTCAAGTGGGCGGGCCCCAAGTGGCTTTTTACGATGACGGACGTGCGCGGCGGGCCCGCTTCGGGAATTCGAGTCACGGACGGCTAACGAGTACCGTCTTACAACAAAACAAAACAACAAAAAAAAAGGAGAAAAAAAAAACAACTGAGAGAGCGGAGAAAATAAGCGCGACCTTGAGCGAGGTAAACGACGGCGCAGGAGGGGGAATTATTCTTATTGTGTACTCGATTACGACGACTTGTACTTAAAGTGAGGGCCCGTTGGCTGCATAATTTTTCCCTTTTTCCATCTGGATTCCGAGCCGCTTAGTAGAGAAGGCGATTAATAACCCCCAATAATACCCCCCCCCCTCCATAACCGTCTCCGTGGCCAGCGGGTAGAATCGCTCGAGGCGTGAAGAATTAATCCGATATGGAATAAGAATTGAGTTCGATACTAATTCACCTATGGAATGCGAGTACTTCGGGGAAGGTGGGGGGGGAGGGAAGCTGGGCAGCTTCTGGAGTTGGAGAAAAGAAAGAAGAAAAAAAACAAAGAGACGAAAAAGTAGAGAAAATAGTTAGAGCGGAGAGAGTTAATAGCCAGCGAGCGATAAAGTCTTAAGTGAGCATGGAGAATTTATTACGAGCCGGCCGAATACTACCACCGCTTGCTCCTCGCTATAGGGAATTCAAAGACTGGCTCGGTAAACAAGCCTCGGGAATATTTACTCGACAGGGAATCTCATCGCGAGAGCCTCGCTCTAGACGCGTCCCCGCGAAATCTACCCTTGTATCGTGTATTTTTAGTGGACGTTGGCGGCCGCTGCGGCGGTTCAATAGCTCGAGATCCCGACGTCCCCCCCCCTCCCCCAAGAGAGCGCGCATGCGGTCTGTCTCTGGGACAGAGCCTATACACCTCTATCCTAGCGATTTCGGTATATAGCGCGTGGATCATCGGCTGTATCGCCCGTGGAACCTCAGCTCTCTCTCTCTCTCTCTCTCTCTCTCTCTGTCTCTCTCTCCTGCGCAGCCAAGAGCCCCGCGATCACGGACGCCGAGCTTAGGAGCTTTGGACTCGTAACGAGCAACTAATGACCAATGGAAGAACTAACTTCGAATAATACGAAAAGTTGAGCAGAAATTGATTTTGCAAAGCTTTAGCGGCCGAGGGAGGCTAACGCGTACGTTCAATTTATTCGTTACGTAACCCACACACATATATCTATATATATATATATATTACGTTTTTCAAGCGCACAAAAGTATCGTATTTCGAAACTTTATTGCCGCTCTGACCTTTTGACAAAACTGACGTGAATGCAAATGCATCGGCCAATGATAAGAAATAAAAAAAAAACGTACGCGCACGCAGTTCCTTTAATAATTCAAACCATATTCCGAGCATAGACTATTATCGGATGCCCGAGTGTCCTAACCATTAGCTGACACGCGACTGCCTCAAATATATTACACGACATACATTTGCTGGCCGGGCGTGGGGGAGGGGTGAGGGGAGGGGGCAGGGAGATACCTGTCACCGCTAGGCGCCGGTCAACGTGGCAGAAATATTATTTAATAAGAGGACCACGGAGTTCGCGGATCTACGTAACAAATACCGAGACGCGTGATCGAAAAGATCTCGGCTTGAGCCGATCCCAAGCATGAAGGAGAAATAAGTACACCGATATGGGATTATTGGGGTTATTGGGGGTTATTATGCGTGGGTTACATGCCGAGTATATTATACGATAGAGCGGACACCGATAAGGCTCGGCCAGTTCTTAAATAGATTTTTCGGCGGTAATTCTGAGTCACTGCGACAACAACGCGCTGAAAGGCTCAATTCATTGGAATTTATCTATATATATATATATAAAGATCGTTGAATCGCGTAAGCGGGACTAATCCGACCAATCAGCGCATCGTTCACGTTGTAACGAAACAATGATTGTCCGGATCGAGTTTAATCCTTACATCGAGGCTACGCCTCCTTGCCGATAACCCCAACAGGAGGATAATCCGGTAGCGCTAATTCAGCGAACTCGTAGGAGGCATAAGCATCGCGGGTCGATCGTCCGTCCGTAGCGTATAAGTAACGAGGATCGCGTCGGGGGGTGATTAGCTCGGCAGTCGATTCGCCCCGGAGAGGTCACTGGCTCTTACGGACTCCTCGGGCCGGTCAATTAAACGGCGCGCGGCGTCGTTGTCACTGGGAGGCCATTGGTGCAATTGAATTCTTTTTTTTTTCTCTCTCTTCTTTCTTCCATTCATCGAGCACTCGGACGGCGAGACTTTGAGCGTCGTCGTGGCAGGGGGAGGGGGGCAACGACAACGACGAGCCGGTACTCCTCGGAGATCGGCCCTCGACCGCCTCGACCGACTAATAAAGCCGTTGTGCGCTTCCGAAGCCGAGAAACGTGTCCGGGGCGTCAGGACGCAGAGCTAATGCATTATCGGCAGGGTGGGATGAAGGGGCAGGAGGAGGAGGAGGAGGAGGAGGAGTAGCCGGTCGTGCGCGCATGAGAAGAAAAATTTATCAGCGCTCGGTTATAATGAGCTCTAGGAAATTAATGTCATTAATATGACTCGCCTCGGCTTTCTCATCAAGCGCTCGATTAATATTGCCGACTTATTATTTTGCCTTGCAAAGTAACGCATTGCATTTGGAGAACGGACACCGGCACCGACGCCGTCCTATTATTATGGCATTAATAGTCACATTTCGTTAGCTGCGAACGTGCAGCTGCAGCAATTGGCTGGAGATACCGTCGAGTACCTAGGGGAGTCATCGGGAACGGCTCGCGGGGGAGGGGAGGGGGGGAGGGTGATCCGAGCGACCGGGTATTTGCATAAGAGGTAGGCAGCGCATTATTTCGTGCGAAAATGCAATCTGTCCCTCTCGATTTATGCGCGAGTATCTCCCATTTCGCATTATTAACGCTCGAAAAGTGTTATCCGCGCCTCGCTCTCTCTCTCTCTCTCTCTCTCTCGCGACTTACAATTTAGCGCATAAAGCTATAAAAATAGCACGGGATAGTAGGGAAACGAGGAAGCTTTACGTTCCCAAACAATGGACCCCGTCTCCTCGTCTCGAATAATAATAATGGCTTTCTTCATTTTACGCAGAGGCTAATGTACAGTATATGCTAATACCGGTGTAATTTCTTATTATTAGCATTGTTTCTAACTGTGTTTTCCCTGTCCGGAAGGGGAACGGACGGTATAACTCGTTGGTGACGTCGACTAGGCGACCGGGACGGGGACGGGGAGATAGGCCAAAGTCAGAGTCCAGAGGATTAATGATGGAAACGCGCTTATCGAAAGCGGAGGAACTTCTTCCCTCGGTCGAATGGAACACGGAAGCTGCTGCTGCTGCTGCTGGTGGTGGTGCTGCTGCTGCCGACCGCCGCGCAATCGTCGTGAAAATCCTGCTCGAAGCAACTTGGCCGAGACATCCACACACGTAAAGACACGTAAGACACGTAGAGACACGTAGAGACACTGACGACAACGAGACTGCGGACGCACACGTAGCGCGGCCCTTATACGCGGTCCCATGTGTATAGAGAGATACACACGGATCCGCCTATCGATGGTGCAGCTTCTTCGGGAGGGGTTATTGGGGTTAGGACGGTTAGGGTATAGGGTATGAGGTGGGGGGGGGGGGAGCAGGGAACGAGGGCGAGGGAAAGGTGGTGTCTATCTAAAGGTCAGGCCGGCGTCCCAGATTCGCCTTCCCGCATCGAATCAGAGCGGATCATCGCATGACTGTCCGAGCTGACCTGTATTTCCCATCTTTACCAATATTATTTTTAAACGTTCGCCACGAGCAGGGAAACAACATTTGGCCGGGCTTACTTTCGTTTTACCATCGGCCAACCGCCTACGCGCCTACTCCTCCTCCTCCTCCTCCTCCTCCTCCTCCTCCCCTTCATCCTCCTCCACCTCCTCCTCATCCTCATCACCATCCTCATCACCATCCTCATACTCGCTCGCCGAGTTTCGTTCGTCGCCGAGAATGCAATAAATAATTCAAGGACGGGCACGCATCTCTGCGGGCTATTAAAAATAATTTTCAATTTATCCAGGAGCGACGGGCGTCTTCGTTACGGCCTGATTATGCTGTCGGACCCCAATAACCAACCCGCCTACCTCACCGGCCCCCTCTTAATTGCATGGATTCATTAAATCCTATTCTATCGGGGCGTTAAAAATTTTGTCGAATATCCAAATCCAGCGTAATACCTATCGAGCTTTTAATAGACTTGCATGTGAATGTATGACTTTGCCTACTTTTACCTTGTCCCTGTACCCGTTCCCACAGCACCCGCGAATCCCAAAATCGACCAACAATTACGGATATGGATTAGAGATGCTTTGCCGAAAATTATATTATTACGGCTGGCTTACTTTCGCATCGTAAATCCAAAATTATCTCCCTGACCGTCATTATTATTATCATTATTATCGTGATTATTATCACCATCGTCATCATCATTAGAAAAGAGAATAAGGAGTAGAAAATAAGTAGATAGTCAATTTACTCCGTAATAATTCTCTATGAATGTACGTATATTTATTAGTACAGCCATTCGTTATATATATATATACGTATATATATATATATGCATATGATTATAAAAGCATTAGAATAGTGCCGGTATAAGCCTTGAATGATTAATACTTTATTTACTGTAATACTTTTTACCGTTGCTTTTCAAATGAATTCTTAGAATACATATATTATTTTCTTTAAACTAACGTCAAATATCACTGAAGCGGATAAACGGCGAATAAAGAAGTGACGTAATGGAAAAACTCGTGGAAAAACTCGTTCCATAAAAACTCCGATATTGGTGTTTCCAATTGAAAGCGTTTGCAACAATAATTGAATAATTCACGGTGGCTAACTTCATTTATACTATATGCATTCAAGTCCTTATCGATAAGTAAATCTCGAACTTGCTTCGTGACCAGAGACATTACTTACTCTCAGAGTATATAAACGATAAAATAACAAAAATAGAGAGAGAGAGAGAGAGAGAGAGAGAGAAACTACAATTGCAAATACAAATAAATTGAGTGGCTTATGTAGACAAATTACTAAGTCTCGAGTCTCAAGGCTGGAAAAGTTATAATCTTTTTGCAGACTTTTTATTGATATTCAACTAACTGCAATATTGAATTAAACTGTTAGACGGCGATGGATGGACGTGTTGGTGGTGGGGGGTGGGGGGCACAGCAGCAGAAGAAGAAAAAAGATGACATGATTGCTTAGCAATTAATACCTACAAATGCTGTAGTTGAATGTAAGCATTTAGAATAACGTCGATCGGTATATAGATTTCAGAAATTTAGATATATATATATATATACATCTGTTTAAACAAGACAATCGCGTAAAAAAAAGAAAAAAAAAAAAACTGAAAGTAATGCGTCGTAGCGGAGGATAAATTAACCAAAGCCATGTATTAGAAGCGAGGGAGGGGAGAGGGCGGGAAGGCGGCAAAAAAAAGCCACTGTAAAGCTTTATAAATAAATTTCCTATTAAATATTCAAGCAGCTACGAGGTGTGCGTAGAGAGGCGCGTGTCGATCGATGCCTGCTTACTTTTACTTACATCACGTCACCTACGAATGGACAGATATTACTTTTCCATTCAAGCATTCGGCGTGTTGGTGGGGGGATGGAGGGGGGGGCAAAAAGAAGATAGAAAAAACAGTTATAAAAATAAAGAGGAGGAGGAGGAGGAGGAGGAGGAGGAGGAGCTCGGGGCTCGTACGTCATTGTCAACTGTGGTGGACCTGCAGGATTCTCTTTGCCGCCGCCGCCGCCGCCGCTGCCGACGCCGCCGACGCCATTCTCGTACTTTGCGCGTCTTTCGTTTCCCTTTTATTATGCAGTAACGCCTCGGGTAAGGTGTCCGCAGTTTGAAATGTCAGAAAAATTCAGGTTAACAATTCGCAGGGCGAGTTGTTGCATCGGCGAACGCCTTCATCATATTCGTAACGGAATTTTCTCCGCATTCCGCGGATAATTCTCCGGCAAATTGACACGATAACACAATCGCGCTCCCGTCATTGAGAATGTTTTAACATACATTTGCGTATTATCACAAAAGCGCGGCTCGCATTAGTCGTAGAAAGTTTGTTTAGACTCGCCGGTCGAGTGCGGATCCGCGAAAACCGTTTCGCAAGCTAATGAAAGGGGGCCAGGCCAGGCCAGGCCAGGCCAGCCAGGCAAGCATTTCTTGTATTTAAAACTAACTGATATTAATGACGGCCATTGGGTCGGTTATTTTTTGAATTAATAATATTTACGATTCGTTGAGCGAGCGCTTCCAGCTTCCGTTCCTCTCATTTATTTATTATTATTAATCTCCCTCGGAATAAAGATTTATACTATCCGATCGTTGCTCGTGCCTTATCGTCGCCGATAAGGCGCCTTTGTCGGAATTTACTCCCCGCCCCCCTCTCTCTCTCTCTGACACTCTCTCTCTCTGACAATGGGCTACTATTATTTGACCATCGTCGTCTTGGTTCCGAAAAATACTAAACACTGATACGGAGAGGGCACTGATCATTGATTGTCAAGCGTGCGTTTTTACAAGGAGAAAGGTAAATGACGAGGTTCGGTATGACCGTAGCATAAAGTTAATTGAAGGTTTAGCGCGCGCATTCTATCGGATAAAGTGGATGTTTTTCGACTCGATAGATCCGGGGATCCGCGCGGGAAATAGCCGTAGGGTAGGGCAGGACTACTCGAACGAGAAGTTACATAAATAATTTAAGCGTCGCAGAACATTACCGACTTCTTATCTAAAATTTCATAATTACGCTTTTAAGGGAAGGAATTATTCGCCCGATTCGTGATTTATTTATTCCCAGCGAGGCAATGAGTTATTAGAAAAATCTTATAAAATGATTTTAAAGCCAAGCGAGCAAGATAAGATCGTGTAATCGAGTAAGTGAGCGCTCCTGCTATCGTAATGGCGTTTGTAATTGAATGCCTACGCGTATATTGTAGAGTTTCCATGTTCATTGTAAATACCTATAATAATATTTACGTGGGTACGAGGTATCGGTAAATTTTGTCGGCCCTCCACCAACACATCAGTCAGTGTAATTATAATGATTTCCTTATAAAACGACTCTCTCGTAATTACGGCCCCCAAGAGGTATAATTATTATACACTATTATTATTATTATGAGCCAAAACCCGTGTCATCGGACATTACGGTCTCGTTAACAAATGTTTTTTTTTTTTTTAAAAATAACATCGTCGTGGCTCGGCAGGAGTGGAATGATGGAGGTAGGGAGGGATCGATTTATATTTATATTTCGTTAAATGGATCGCTTGCGCCAAGACGCGGGAGTGGCAAATGATTCGCGGGCGGTGCCGAAGGCGCGAACCGCGAACGCAGCCACCGGGATTTCGCCAATGTGCCCTCCCTCGGAGTGAATGAGGTCCGACTCGGAATCCCGAGTCAGAATAGGGAGATAAGAATCCAACGCTTCGACGGAAAGAAAGAAGTGTTTCGGAGCGAGTCATCCTTTTGAAAAAAAAAAAAAAAGAGAGAGAGAGAGAGAGAATCAGGCCCCGAGTTCCCGCCGGTCGATGTTTAATTATTCACGAGGAGAATTTATCTACAGGGAGATCGAGCGAGATCGAGCGAGATCGAGCGAGATCGAGTCGAGAACAATGGTGTCGGTGGGGGAGGTAGGGGGGGTGCTCCCTCCTCCCTCGCTCATCCTTGGCCGAAGGAATCTCGATGTATCGATACCGCTATCGATGCCCGCTCCGAGCGGAAATGAAATTCAATTGTCCGTGACGTAAGACTCGCGCATCCTAATTGTTAAATTATTCTTCCGGAGTTCGCACGCCAACTAACTCGTCCGTCCGTCCATGCGGTCGCGTTATATTACGCGTACAATTAACCGGCGGAGGGATTATTTATTTTTCCGGACTTTTCCATTAGATAATCGGACACTGGCCGATCTACAGATATCACTGTATCATTGTTCTTATGGGTAATATAGAGAATTCTGTCTCTCGTGCTCGGTTTTCACAATTACGTAGATAAGGATCGATAATTAGCTGGCAAAAGCTCGCCGGAGGGCTAACTTAGTTTACTCCTTGGCAATAGCAATTGAAACGATATTAGATGTGATCTCGAAGAGAAAAGAAAACCGAACGAATTGGCTACGCTGCTCCATTCATTGGATTTTTTTTTTTTTTTTTTTATTTCTATTAATATTTAACATTCTCTTAATTTTATTGCAGATGTTTGACAATTTAACGAATTGCCATTTCACGCTGAGAGATAAATATAAACGTATATATATATATATATATAGGTAGAAGAGCGCTTGCGCAATGCCCTTAGCCGTTATTTAATTAACCATATAAATAACGACTTTTCCGGCCTTTTCTACTTCAACTAACTTCGCAATTCATAATTACAACAGCACTTACAATCGAAACGGGCGACTCTTTTCTTGATTATTTATTTACTCCCCCCCGTCCCACGCCCCGTCGAATTACGCTTTAACGCACTGGACGGGAGAGGAAAAGCGGCAAATAAAACATCGATATCTCACAATCAAGACTCGTCGACGTAATCAACTTCCGATGGATAAAAATTGCCCGTGAGCTCAGCCTCGGTATTATTCTCTCCTCGCGAGTGTGGACTTTACACACTTGGATTTACAAGAGGACCAATTAAATTTTATTACCCTTTATAAGAGCGAGCGATCGTCTGCCGCGTACACGGACGCGTAATAATGCCGGCTCCGCACCCATCCACCCACACCCCCGTCCTCACACCCCCGTCCTCGCCACCCGTCGAGCGAGAGACGTGAGCTAGCCGTTTTCGGCCAATCGGCCAATTTTTTCTTTTTTATTTATAAACAGCCGACATATTGCAATGGAGGACACGGCCTCTGATTGTATGGCCCGTGGCCGCTCTCGCGTAAGGATGCCGGCAAATTAAAGCGCAGTTGAAGTAGTAAAGGCGACGAAATCGCGGCCATTACGAGTTTTAAGCCTATTGTTTAAAAATCTTAAGGTCGCTCGGCTGCAATAATAGCGATGAAGGAACGCCACCTCCGCGGATAATTGCCGTCGAATCTCGGCTTATCGAAATAGCGATGAGTCAAATGACGTCCCCTCATCATGAGCGACTCATCCCGGCGTGTTTAATGAATTAGCATCTGGCCACGCACATACCGGAGCCCAATATTAAATAAAACAAAACGATAGGACGCCCGACGACGAGATTTCGAATACGCAAAGAGCGTGACAAAGGAAATTCCTCCACGCGGAATAATAAAATAGCGACGAAAGGCGCTTATTTACATAAGAAGCCGCGGACGCGCCGGAGCTCAAGCTCGTTCGGGGGAAGAGGCTGGCCGAGGAGGCAGGCCGAGGAGTACGTCGAGGAGATTGAACACGTATTCGATGCTATCGACAAGGCCCACCGAAGGATATAAGGATGTCGGACACGAGAAGTTTCCCCAGTCTCGCCGACCTCGCCGATTTAAAGGGTTCGCGTTACACGGAAGCCGGAAGCCGGAAGCCGATATAAATAAGCGCAGCGGTCCCGAGGATCAATTAAATTGGCAGCCGAGCATGAGGAATCGATGGGCGTTGCTGTTGGGGGGAGCAGCACTGCTGCTGGTCGGGTGTCACTCGGCCCCAGCGGACACCGACTCGAGCATGGTTAGCAGCACGTAGGATCATACGCAGCAGCTACGGTCTCATACGTGATCTTCGTTTTCTTCAGGCGAAGGAGAAGGTCGGAGCCGTAGCCGCGACGGGGACGGAGCGGACGGAGGGGCCGAAGGACTCGCGGACAGCGGTCGTCGATGGCAGGGGACGCGGGAGGATGTTGAAGGTGCGGGTGCTGACGAGGCAGGATGCCACGGAGGATCCGGACCCGGTGAAAAGTCAGAATAAGCGATCGGCTGAAAAGGCTGGGGTCGGACCGTCGGCCGAGGATGGACCGCTCCAGGTAAATTTTCCTCTCCTTCGATAGGTGAAGATATTTACCCTCGTAATCTTCTGATCGATACTATTATCATTCCCCACTTAGAAGGTGAAATCGCTGATGTCGGATACCAAGGACATGATAACCATGATCGAACTGTGGAATAAAATGCGAGAGCTGATAAAAAATTTGCTCGGCATCGAAATGTAATCTAAAGGCGCGAGATGCTGTGCATTGTAAAGTCCATTGTAATTAAAGAGACGTTAATTCAAAGAGGCAGACGTTTTTCTTTGTCAGACTTTATTTTTGGGGTTTGGAGAGGAGGGGGGGAGGGGGAATAAAAAAAAAGAAAGGAGGACATAGATATTCATTTTTCTCGCAAGATTTACATTTAGCTGAAGATCTTCTTTTGTAAGTTGCTTTTGATCGTAGAGGCTTGACGGTATTACAGTAATTCATGAAAAATCGGCGGTATATAACAGAACAACGGAATGATTCAATACTTAATAGAGGCGAGGGCTTTAGCTTAGGAGTACTCGGATTATTATAATAATAAGTTCAGATTAGAGCGTCAGTAGATAAAAGCGCCCCAGGAACAAGGCGATTCTTGTAGACTCTTGCCGGCTTACCCGAGACAAGCTTCCCCTAAACTTCTTAAATTTAACAGCAGCAGCAGCAGCAGCAGCAGCAGTAGCAGCAGGCGAAGAGAACAGAGAAACGAGTATATGAAAGAAGGGGAGGGAATGTGAGCGAACGAGAGAGAAAGAGAGAGAGAGAGAGAAAGAGACGTAGAAGCCTGGAGGAGATAAATCTCGGCGTGCCAGCATCAGTATATAAATTATACACGCCCGTAGCTTCTCGCTTTGCTTTGTAAGTACTCGAAGCGCATTCTTCTCTCATTGTCTCTCCCTCTCTCTCTCTCTCTCTCTCTCTTCCCTCGGCCCTCTCTCTCTCTCTCTCTTACACTATAGATGCATAGTAGGCAGGCGTAAGCATACACGCGATGACCTACCTACGCTTTTCTTCGACTCGCCCTTTTCTAATTCGCTGACCCAGTCAAATCCCAGTCGAACGCGGCCGTTCGTCGGATAAAAGACCGCCTATCTTGAAATTTCTGAAATTTTAAGTTGAGGAGGAGCGCGTTGTCGCGTCGATGGGAGATTACCGAGTCAATGACGAAAATGATTCAGCACTGCGTCACGTAAAGGAATTACGGATGTTCGATTCCTGTTATGAAAAGCTTAAGCGCGTAATTAAATGGCTGTTGCGAGGCTGTGAGAGGGTCGATAGCAGTATCGTTGAGGCCGTGCAGTTGGTGCTACTACGACGGCATGACGAGAGAGAGAGAGAGAGAGAGAGAGAGTGAGAGAGGAGTAGGGGCCGAGAGTAATGCCAAGTTCGCGCACAACGAATGATGCGAATCGATGCGAAGGTTGTACTTGATGTCGAGGTAATGTGCCGGAGGGCCGCTGGTTTCATAATTTTTCGGAAAGAAGGAGCAGGAGCAGGAGCAGAAGAAGGAGGAGGAGGAGGAGGAGGAGGAGGTCCCGAATATAAATTACACGTGGGGGGTCGAGGCTTCGGTGAATTATGCACTTCTTTGGGAAAATCGAGAGGAAAAGTGTAGGATTATTGGGGTTAGCCGGTAAGGGGGGAAAAGAAAGAAGGCGGCGATAAGGAAGGCGGACGACGGATTGCTCAATAATCTCGGAGCCGTTTCATTCACGGCTAGAAGACAATGGAGGCGCGATAAGGGCTCGGAAGCGCACCTTCGTCGGCCGCAGCCGCTCCCCGCTGAATTTATCTTAATCGCGCGGCACTCTAGCCCCCCGCCCCCCCGCCCCCCCGCGACAACTTGGACAATTCCGACACGTTTAGTAACTACTTGCTTCCCGTAGCCGACATTGTCCGAGAAAACAATGCCCGGCCCTGTCACTCATAAGCGGTAAATGAGCCGGTCCCGGAGGTCCCCGGAGGGGAGGGGGACGACGACTACCGACGACTACCGACGAGTATTGCACCCGGTGATACCCGGTGGTAGAGCGGCCTGAGTTGTACAGTTTCGCGGAACGTACCGACGATCTGTCGTTCGACCCGTGGATCCGCTCGTGTCCGGTAGCCGGGGAGCCCGGGACGGTAGCTGTCCGACGGTCACTTCTTGCTGCTCGCTCAACGGTACCGCGGGGGCTGAGGCGGGGACGGATCGTTCGCGCTTTTTATTCGCCTGGACACCCGTCCACTCAGCCTCGCGCTTCGCGGATAAAAGAAACGAGCGGGACATCCGCCACGCTAGCCTCGCGATACACTTATCTCGTTGGTTACGTGGAGCGGTGGCGGTTGGGGGGTGGGGGGGGGGATACCGTTCTCGAGGCGATGTATAAAAACGCGCAGCGGGTAGCTCGATTGCCGAGAGACGCGTGTAAGAGAGCTACACGGAATCTCGGCTGTCCTCGGAAGACGATTGCCCAACACCGACTCTCGCGGGATTCGGCGGCTCGGCGGGGACGGGGGACTGCGGAGTAGAGATGACGACGACGACGACGACGACGACGATTAAAAACTACGGCGCGTCGGTCGGGGCTAATGAGGGAGTCCGGAAACGGTAGAGGGAAAGTCAAGTGGCCCGTCGGCTACTTCACGACCGGGGAAGGAGGTCGAATGAATGGTTTTCGGAGGGTTCGCAAAGCCGCCACCTTTTTTCCGCTCCCCCAGCCGATGAATTAAATCCCCCTCGCTCGGTGTATGTAGCGATAAAAATGTTGTTACGGTAAGAGCGAGGGTAGGAGCGAGGAGGCTCTTTAATGGCCCCTCGCCCATTCGAAGGGACACTCGTCAGCCTTCCCCCCTCCCTCCCTGCCCTTTTTTGACTCTTCATCCTGCTGTCGTCGTATCTCGTCTCTCGTCACTCCTCCCCTCCTCTCTTACTCCCTGAATGTCATTTCCAGGGCGGCGGTGGATCCAATCACATCTCTGGAACTCAGTGTTGCTGCTCCCCATGACTCCCGAGGCACGCGCGAGCCCGCTGTTAATCGCTCGCCCTCTTGTCTCCGCGGGCTCCCTCCTCCTCCTCTTCCTGCTCCTCCTCCTCCTCCTCCTTTCCCTTTCGTTTCGTACGACTACCAAAGCCTTCGCGCGACATTACCTAAGCTAATTGTAAAAAGATTCAATTTCACTGGACATCAAGGGACCGACGCTCACTAATGACTTTCCGATCGATCCTTCAATAGATCCGCTCCGGATAAGATTATTTATTCCCCCGACCCCTTCGGCCGACGATCAATGGCCCTCTGGAAATAATAGGAGCCTGCCTCGAATTGCCAGGCGCATTCGCTTTATACAATACGACAGAGAAGGAAGGGTCCTTTGATATTTCTATTTGCTCCGTAGGATGCTTTCCTATCGAGGGAAGGGGAGGGAACGTGAAGGATCCAACGACAGTCTCCGCTCGAATGCGTTATTAATTAATTGCTCGATTGATCGGCTGCGGGGACGGGGAGGGACGGCGGGGGTGGAATTATTCTCCCACGCGTTGGCATTGGACACCGTTTTACAATTCAAATAGATTAATATTAATGCCCATCACGGATGGAACGGTACTCACTTAAAGTTATTCAAATCCCGGACGGATAAAGCTTTTAATAGCTGCATTCTCGATCCCGGGACTATAAACAATTTATAAATATTAATGCCCTACTTGCACGGGTTTCTATAATTTAAGACCTCGGAAGGTTGTCGGGGATGGCCGGGGATGGCCGGGGACGTACGGGGACGTACGGGGACGCTAAAGCCGCACGCACTTTATACGGACGGAGAAGAAAGACATTATTATGACTTCATCGGCTTTTTCTGAGCACCAAATGCTTAATAGAATCCGAGAGGAATTCCAGGGTGATTGCGAGCGGCACCGATACCAATAACAACTCGCAAGAAACATAAACAAGCTGAAAGAAATGAAACTTAAGGATCTAATTGATTAAAACAATAATAAGACTCTTTTTTCTTGTTCTTTTGCTTTTCTTCTGCTGGTAGAAATCCTCCTCCCTCGGGGCGAGCTTTCTTTCTCCTTCGTACCGTGACGGTCGGCGCTCGTCATCGAACCTTACGTACAAATTGCAATTAATCAAGTGAAAATAATGAAGGAGAAAGACCGCCGCCGGTGAAGAAGAAAAAAGTCCCGGCGCAATGCCGACGAATGCGTCCATTAATTTCTTTTCCACGTACGGAGAATCACAATTCCATCCGGGAGACGGATAAGAAACGCGATAAATACGTCGGCCTATAAAATTACGGGGCTACTGCTAATAAATAATTTCAGATTCAATGATATTCAGAGAACGGGAGCGTTTAACGCCCCGTATTGCTGTTAACGTCATTTTATCATCCTGACATTATTTTACAGCTCCCGTACTTACATCCGTAATAATGAGATGAAATATTGTCGGCGTGGGTCCGGTCGAGTGGTCGTGGGGGGGGGGAGAAATTCTATTTAATTTATGCATATTTCCGTAATGGACTCGTAAATCCGCAAGGCTCGAGCATCGATCCCTTTCGCCATTAAAACTAAGCGACGTAATGAAAACTGTCATAAACGAATCTCGAGCGAATTACTTATCCATTATCCGTTGGCGCATTGTAGACTTAATGGAGACGGTCAGTGGAAGGGGCTGCCGAAAGTCCCAGGAAAGTTATTTAGCCGTTGTAAGTCGAAGGATAAGAAAAAAAAAAAAAAATAAAATAAAACATTGATCGACAAATGGTAAGGAAGCCCATAGGATAGACCGAAGAAGGCTATCTGTGCAAAAAAGGTGCTTGCTCGGTGAGAAAGAAAAGGTGCAGCGGCGGCGGGCGGGGGGAGCGGTTCCGAAAAATATCGGATTACAAGAGTCAAAGTCTTTCGCAAGCTTTCCGAGATTTCGTGCGATGGGCGGGGGAGGGGTGAGGAGGCATGCCTGGAGCCGCTACAAAGTATTCGGGATAAGATAGAGAGCGAGCAAGAGTAACACAAAAGGGCTGTGCCGAAGAAAGGTGGCTCGAGATAAAAAGCAGAAGGTGCAGGGAGGGGGAGGAGGAGGCGAGACAATCGAGATCCGGAACGGAGGTGCGAGGTAAAAAAGTCGAATCGACGCGTAAAATCGATCGAGGTTTTTGCCGGGTTCGAGCGACTCGCTCAGCGATCGGGTAAAAGGGGCTCCCCCCTCCTCCTCTCCCACCACCACCACCACCTTGTCACCTAGGCCGGACACTAAACCCTGACTATGGCGCACGTATCCCCCCCCCCCGAGGTAAGCTCTTCCTCACGAGGAGGGTTTCCGTTCCTGGTAGTACACGGCGTCGGCCGGTTATCGAATGCTCGACGTAACTCGATATCGCCACGATACATTCCTTATTTATCCGACCACCTCCACCTCGTGTCTACGGCATCAGCGACAGGGCCCTTCGCGGGCCTTATCTCGCTCCGGATTATCCGCCCCTGATTTTAATTGAGGGACAAGAGTCGCGGAACGCTCGCTTCACGAGCCTCGCGTCCAACACCGACTTCGGGGCACGAACGCTTCCGCCAAACCAATCACCGCACCGCCATATTTACTCGACAGTTCTTTTATCATTTTATCGTTAAAGGAGTGTCGGCGAGGCGCGACGAGGGGGGAGGTGGGGGAGGGGGGGGGGGTGAAGGGGAGGATGGACAATGCAGTACGAGTTGAAAAAATAGCCACTGACGCGATGCCATTATATTGTAAACTGGTTTCTACGTTCGCCTCTTCACCTCGACGTCTCCCAACTTACATTATTATTTATTACTACTCGTCGTTGTTGTCGTTGTTGTCGTTGTCGTTGTTGTGTTGTCGTTGTCGTTGTCGTTGTCGTTGTTATTATTGGTTAACGTTCCCGATATCGCAATGAATTGGTTTTTTATTCCGATTTGTAAAAATTAATAATCGACGGGACTGGTAAAATTGCGATTTCATTATGATACGAATTTCGCTCATACGACTAAGGGCCAAGAAGAAGATATATATAGACTAATTGATATTTAAAAGATTAAGCAAATAAAGCTTCTGTCTCGATCGATTTAAGCGGTGAATCGAGCGCTCGAGTATCCGTAATGAGCAATCGATAAATATCTGTACTTGAGATACTTTTAAGATATTCCTTCTCCTACAGAGTCTCGATGCTGGAGCCCACCATCGAAAAAGTGAGGGGGGACGGGGGTAGAGATACGAAAACCGCGAAGAAATGTTGCAAAATGAGGCAGAGCTCCGGTGGTCAGGATGGCCTTGACAATGCAATGCTCGTTGTTGAATCGAAATCTATCATTCGGTTGGACTTGGGTACGGGCCGGACGGCGGGACGGCGGGACGGCGGGTTGGTGGGACGGCGGGGCGGTGGGTTTGGTGGGACGGGTAGGGTGGGGGTGATAGAGCGAGAGGGAGCAGAAGAGAGGCTTCGAGGTCGGTTCAAAGGCATTCTTCGAGAGAGTTGACGAGGGTGAGGCAAAGAAGACGGGGGAGAGGGCGAGCGGGGGTGGGCAATTTATGTTGAAAACATGCCCTCGTCGAAAGACTCATGGATCCGGGATACATTGTAATTGCGCCGATTTATATCTTAAATGCTCGAAATAAACGAAAGAGGCTGGCGGCAAGAGGGAGGCCGCCGCGCTTGTAAATCCGTTAAAACCCAAGTCCAATGCATACGTAAGTAGCCGCGGGTGGGGGCGGCTGCTGGACGACGACGCGGAGAAAAAAGAAAAGAAAAGAGTGCCTCGGCGTACGATATAATAAAAGCCACACGAACCGACGGGTGAATAAAGAGGAGGAGGAGGAGGTGGATGAGGAGGAGGGGGAGGAGGGAATAGATAGCTAGTGCGTCGTCGTGGCTGCGTTTTGCTTCGTCGGCATTTCTCGGACTCCCGCGACGGCCACCAGCGAGCCGAGGATGAGTTCGGGGCGCGAGTCGGCCTCGACACTCGAGGTGCCAAGGAGAGGCCCGTTTGGTAAGGGCTGCCCCTACTGGACCGATTAGAACAGTCAGTCGCATTCGACTGGGTCCCGGGAGAGCCCGTTTAGCCCAATAACCTCGGCCATCGATAATCCCATTAGCATTAGTTAGCAGCAGCATCCTTCTAATATCTCCGGGAGGAGATATCAAGCGAGGATGAGTCTCGAACGGCGATCCTTCCTCCTCCTCCTCCTCCTCCTCCTCCTCCTCCTCATTCCCCTTCGCCGCCGTCAAAAGCCGCGGAACCGCTTGATTTATCGCCCCCAGCGCGTGACTAATATTTCCATGTGGGCCCGAGCTTATATCGACGCTCGGTCCAGTCAATCTCCCCCGGATCTCGTCTCATTCATGAGATTCGCGACTGGGCAGAGAGAGAGAGAGAGAGAGAGAGAGAGAGACGCGCCGTGATGGGAGAGTCGGACCTCGCCACCCCGTCCCCGTCGAGCCCCACCTCCGAGCCCCACCGTCGAGCCCCACCGTCGGGCCAAATGAATTTAATACCGGCCTCGCATTAAATTTATTCCGGTTCTTTAAGCGCCGATTGTTGGCATTTCGTCGGATAAATTGACGTCGACGCGCCTCCCACCCCACCCCCCTCCACCGCCGCCGCGGGTACAGGTAGGCCGTAGCGGGTAGTACCGATATTCAGGAAAATCCCCCTCCCGGCTTCTGCTAATTCGCGAGCGGGAGTAGTATGGACGACCGGGACCGTCAGGGACTCGTCATTATTAATAGCCCCGTCGATGCCGACGGAACAAAGGGAGAATAATCCGATAACGTGGCGGCGGGAGAAGAAGAAAAAACCCGGAAATTCGTTTCGAGAAACAAAAGGACGCCGGAGGAGGAGGTGGAGGAGGAGGAGGAGGAGGAGGAGGAGGAGGACGAGGAGGAGGAGATAAAAGAAACGAGGATACGAGAGAATAACAGGTATTCCTCCTCGATTCGCCAGTCCCCGTTCCATCGTCGTCGGGTCGTCGAGCACGAGGAGGAGGGCCGAGACGGCGTCCTTCCACCTGACGACGCGTCTTAAAAATTCACGAGACTGCCGCGCGCATGTCGTTATCGCCGTAAGAATCATCATCATCATCTCTTAGGGAGCCGGGGCGACGGCGGTGTTCGCCGGTGGTCGGGGTGGGTGGGGGCGAGGAGAGTCGGGCCTCGGCCGGCGGAAGTACGCGCGGGCAGCGTCACGTGGGCGCCGAGCCGAGAGAATCGCAAATCGGGGTTGAAGAGTCCGCCGATTGTTATTCGAGGTGTGCGCAATGTAATCCGATGCGCTTGTTTCGCCTGGGAAACGCGCACCCGCGCACTTGCACGTCGTCCGCGAAGCCCGGAGAGATCGAATCTGAACTGCGGGAGTCCCTACGTGACTGCCGACTGCGACCACTACTACTGCCACTGAGACAGAGAGACAGAGAGAGAGAGAGAGAGAGAGAGAGAGAGAGAGAACTTTTCCGTTACACCGACTTCAATGGATCATTTGAGCTTCGTGGCTTGTCAGCGCGCTTCTTTCATTCATGCCCCGCAGCTTCGATTCGGATCGCCCCTCGCCGCCCCTCTTCCACAATGGATGCACAATGGTGATCTTGAAGACTCGCGATCGTAAATTTACGCACGCTCACCGGTGCTTTAATAAAGCTTCTCCGGATTGGCATAATGTTTTTCGGGTGCGGGACGCATGGTCGCGGTGAACCATAATAAAAGTATAATAATGTAATTAGTCTTATTCCATTGTCGATGTGGGTCTCGCACATTGTCTCAGCGACACTTTGTACATCATCGTCGGGCCGCTTATTTCCAACGGACGGCTCTAATTGCTTATTTTGCAACGCGAGCTGTAAATCTCACAACAATAAGCACGGACGTATAAATCTATTTGTTGTTATTCTACATTTTAAGCGAACGCATCCATTCAACTCTGGCAAAAGTTATGAAAAATTGCTCCTTTTTATGTGCCATTGGTGAGTCATGTGCGCCAATAATATTTGCATAATCTATTTGGAAATCTGACAAAGACGTTACGAAAAAAACAATATATATATATATATATATACATATGTATATGCATATACGTATAAGAGAGAGAGAGAGAGAGAGAGAACAATATTACAACGGATATTTTCCTCAATTACAAATCTCGGACTGCGATTCCTACTAAATGATTTTTATTAATATTATTAGACGGCGTTCGATATAAAAGACTTTTGAATCCTCGCTTTCGCGAATAATAGAAATAAATTGAAATTACGGCACCTGACTGACTTTAAATGGAAGTTATAATGGGATATAAAAACAACAATAACAAAAAAAAAAATATCCTCTTAATCGAAATTTGTATAAAATCTCTTTGTTCCCACGATATTCAAGGAAGAAAACAAGATCTTAAAGTTTGATAAATGTATAAAAAAAAAAAAAAGGTACACGTATATGCAAGCAATCTATGAAGCTTATGTGCGCACACGGATTTTGATTTTTAGTACATTTCTCGTCTCGTCTCGTCTCGTTTCCTCTCACTTTATTGCACTACTAACGCACCAACGGCCTATTTTCATTTCTTATCTTGAATAAAAAGGGAAGGAAGAAAAGGGTCGTGATTTTTTAATGTACTTTTTATTGTTTTAGAGAAAAGGGCCAGGCTTTTTTTCTTTTTTTTTTTTTTTTTTTTTTTTTTTTTTTTTTTTTTTTTTTTTTTTTAATTTTTAAAAAAAAAAAAAAAAAGCAACGCAAATGAAAAATAAAGAAAAAATAAAGGCATCGATAAGAGCGACACCTTAACGACATTCGCGGAATCACCGGATTCACGCTAACTTTGGAATCTTTCCGCGAAGTCTCCGCTCGGCACTCGCAATCGCTCCTTCGCGCAGATGAAAAGGAAAAACTCTGCCGCCGCGACTCCACCCCCCCCCTCCTGCCCCGGACCTCCGCAGGCGAGCTGCCGTGCCGCGGCTATAACTTCCTCGCCGTCTCATTTACATGCGCACACTCTTGTCCAGAGGTCGAAAACTCGTCGGAGCTCTGCTATATCCGTCTCGTCTACGAGTGCATGGGGAAGAGAGAGAGAGAGAGAGAGAGAGAGAGAGAGAGAGTACGATGGAGGAGAGGAAGAAAGTATGCAAAAAGGAGAAAAGAAAAAGGAGCGGAAAAAGCGATGAGAAGGACTGCGCGCAACGAGCGAACTCTGCTTAAGCCTCTCACCGAGCTACGGGTGAGGGCGAGTTGGGGAAGGGAAGGGGGGTGAGGGGTCGGTGGTACTCTTACAGGGCGTGCAATTTGTTGATTGAGTGATTTATTTATTGGGCCGGACGTTCCGTAGATATCCGAATTGGGATATTTATCGCGGAGGATCGAGCATTACAATTACGTAATTTACATCCCGGCGTGGGGAGGAGGGGGCGAGGGTGAAGGAGGAGGTCGACATCGATGAAAACGTAGCGATAAACCAGGTTCCTCGCCTACCGCCCATACGGATTACGCCAAGATTATTCTTTATCAAGTTTGAGCGATCGACGATACGGATAATTAGAGCGTGGCTACGGCTAGGCATTATAAACTCTACAGAAATCGGTTATTAATGCTTAATAAAGTCCGGGATCAAAAGAGCGGAAGGAAGTTTGCCGCTTGATTTAAGGTGAACGGCCGTTAGATGTCGTGGATAATAATTCTCAGAGATAAGGCTTAATAATCGCGATAAGGGCTACTGCGGAAGAGGACAAAAAAAAAGAAAGAAAAAGAGAGAGACGGACAATAAGAAGCTACTTTACGTAAGGGATCAGAACCATAACTTGACCGCTGCACCGAAATAAGTACCGATGTTCTAAATCAAAGCTCGCGAATGCAATATTAACGCGAAAGGCTGGGAGGGAGGAGGGTGAGGGAGTGTAGGGTGGGTAGTCGCCCTAAGCAGCAACGGAGATGATCGAGCCCGGCATGTGCGAAGCAGTGGTAGGGATCGAGCGGAGGAGCCTAATCTCTCAAACGGCTGGCATGATCTCGGGAACCATGGCGTTAAGAAGGGTGCAGGAGGAAAAAGAGGAGGAGGAGGAGAGAAGGGGAGGGATGAGCGTCATCTCCTGCCTCTCGATGGTCGTACGAATTTTCGACAGGCGCTCTTCGTCTGACCGCACTCGTGCGAATATTCAGCCCTCCTCTCGGTCCGAGTCGGGAAGATGCTGCCGAGTTCGTCGACCCATTGAACTCTGGCTGCTGCGTCGCCGTGGTCGCCGTCGCCGTCGCCGTCGCCTTCGTCATCGTCGTCGTCGTCGTCGTCGTCGTCTTCGTATCCGTCTCTCTCTCTCTCTCTCTCTCTCTCTCTCTCACTCTCGGTTTCACGCACGCAGAGGACAGAGTCAGAGATACAGGGATAGGAGAGAAACGTCGGGGGATCCCCGCTCGCCCCTTTAACACCTACGGCCCTTCCAATCGTAAATACACTTTCGTACTAGTCGGTATTATTATTAGAAGGCCCGGTGTGCGGGGGCGGGGCGGAGGATTAAAGCGCGCGGTTCGATCGTTGCACGGCATTCCGAGTTTCCTCGGGCAGGACATGCAAAAGACAAAAAGCGTAGTAAGGTAGTCAGGCAGGTAGGGCGGGGGGGGGTGAGATCGTAGAAAGGAAAAGGAGCGTCGCGATTAGGAGCGATCGGGGAGCTACCGATCGGTTCGGGCCTGATTTACAACTTAGTGGGGGGGGGGCGGGGGCGGAGCGGGGGAGGGCGCGACGTGACTTTGGGAACTGGCACGCGCGGGCTCTCGGAAACGTGTGCGAAATCGGATTTAGCGCTTTGGCTCCCGGCTCCGAGCTCCGGATTGCATTTCCGTGTTTGCGAATAGGAGCTGGAATGCGCGCGATTGACGAGCCGCAAAATAGACGGGCCGGGCGAGGCTCGGGCGCATGCGCACTCGCGTACCGAGAGCCCGCTCGACCGATGGCCAAAGCGCTTTATTATCCGCCGAGGGCCGCGAACGAATGTGGGATTATATAAAAGAGGCTTCCGCCCCCCCCCCCTCGATAGATGAACGGGGGTGTAGTCGTCGTCGGGGACCTTTTTTTTTTTTATCTTTTTATCCGGAAGAGCCGAGCTCTCGAGCCGCTTACTGGATCGCAGAGCACCGTCGATCCCGTTGCGTCCTCCCCGCGCCATTTATCCCCACCCCCCCTCCCGCGCGACCCGCTCGCGAGCCAATGAAAAATCGAAAGCCCGGAGGAGGAGAGAATCGTCGGAGGCCGATCTCGTTCTCGGGTTCGACGACCCCGTGAACCTCGATCGCCTCCAGCAGGTAAACGTCCGCTCCGATCGAGCCGCCTTACGTCATGTGAGCCACGCAGACGCAGACGGACACGTGCACGATGAGGGTCTTGATTTCGCGTGGACTCGCAGGTGTCCCCGGAAGTCGAGCCCCACCGCGACCCTACGGTATCCCTACGGTATCCCTGCGATCCCTACGATGGGCTTTCGATATAAGATACACTCGTCGACGGCTACCCACCAAAGCCCCGATCGTACATTCCATTACTTACGCTCACGCGATCGTAATAATAATTAGTACTACCCCTCCCTCCCTCCCCCGCTCCTTCGCCGCTTCCACGTGATACGCGCGGTCAGACTCTTTATCGGGACATTATCGTCCGGCACTGTCCCGCTTCGTGCTCGTAACTTCCATTTTAGCGTAACCCATCGTTTGCTCTACTAATCGAACGTTATATTCTTTTTCTAGGAAAATAAAAAGAAACGTCGGATCTTTTCTTACTTTTGCATGGGAGATATCGCTCGAGGGAGGGTTTATTAAAATGGCGCTATCGCCGTCTGCACGTAGTCGTAGCGTGGTGTCCAGTTCTGACATAATACAAGATTACAAGATGCCGAGAATTTATTTGGAATCCGTGATTTATGTTATTTCCTCGGGATTTCAACGACATCTCCCAGGAATCGGGCTGACCCCCGATAACGAAGAAAGACGCCCCCCCCCCAATAACCACCTCCGCCCCTCCAAACGTCGTGCAAATTGAAAGCAGGTGGAAGAAATGTTGGGGGGTGTGTGTGAAAGAGGGGGGGGAGGTAAAGCGAAACGAAAGAAGAAGACGTTGCTTGTGAATTTATATGAATCTCGATGATTCGCTTAGAACGATCCGACAGGTAATAGGCGAATGAGGTGTTTATTAAAGGGAAAAACCCGAGTGCCGAGAGAGAGAGAGAGAGAGAGAGAGAGAGAGAGAGACGATGCCGAGCCAAGAGCCGAGGGAAGGGACGCACGCGGAGCATGTGGTTGCAGGGGGAATAACGGTTGTGCGGCAGAAAAATACTTTTCAGCGTCAGCGTATACGTGGAACGTAGGGGCGATGGGGGTGGGGAGGTGGGGCGAGCGAGTAGTAAGATTCTGGGAGGGTGAGGGGGCGAAGGGAGCATCCGAGCGCGGGAATTCATTACACGAAACGTAGAGTAATATGCAACGAGTACGGACACAGAGAGAAATCACCTAGAGGTACTCGTAATAGGAAATGCCCCGGTACAAGTGGAAAGAGTAGCCGGCGGTCAGGGTGCGTCGTGGCTTCCTCGATAGGGGATCATTACGTAATGCCGGATGTGGCATGACGCGAGAGGAGCTAAGGAGGGGTCCTATACGGGTTTATATTAACGCGGTGGCCTGGAGACACTCTCCTAGCGCTCGGATTATATCAGAGCACCGCCAGAGACTGGGATGCGGAGTCTGGGAAACGAAAAGGGCGGGGGAGGTCACTTCCGATTCGCTGAGCGGCCGCGGCGGCTCCGAGATAATTCGATAATTGATCGACGGTGGTATTCGAGTGCTGCGCGATCTCGCCTGCGATTTATGGGCGTAGGGCGGTCAGGGGATTTATCTACGATCGATTATATGCAAAGTCGCCGGGGCGATTGTCGGTACTGGGCGCGAAGCACACCTACGTAGGCTGCGTACGGGGAACAACGAGCGTCGCCGAGGGATAAATAAGCCGAGCCGAGCGGGGGAACGTTTATATTAAGGACAGTGGATCAAGCGGCATTTTCCATTTGCTACGGAATCCTCGGCCCCTATTATGCACCACAGCCCCATGTCCGTCGATATATATATAGTTATTATAATGTAGGAAGGCCTAGGTAGGGAATATGGAAAAAGCGTCGCTCGGCCGCCGTCAGCTCTAACGAGATCATTTGAATAAAGGCACGAGACGCAACAATGGCGAGCCGCGTTCGGTTGTCCCGATAGCGCATTTGCGAGGAAAATGCCGATGTGCGAGTTTCGAAATCTCGTCTACTTGCGCAATCGCATTCGGGGATGGAGGATCGGGAGGGGGGGCGCAAACTGTCACGGGGAGCGCCGCGTCGTTTTAAAAGTATTTAAACGATGAGCGTGGTTATTGGGGGGAGGGAGGGCGGAAGGGGGAAGGGGTCGGACCATCGGTTCCTTATCGGCTTATCGGCCAAATAGATTATCGCGCGCTCTCCTTGCGCGTACTCGGGAGTAATAAAGAAAAAGAGAGGCTGCTGCTGCTGCCGCCGCCGCGTCCCAATTCTAGTCGCCTTCGTAAACGTTTTTATAATAAATGAGCGTAGCGAGGGGTGGGCGGCGAAGGAAGAGGAGGAGAGGAGGTGGAGGAGAAGGAGCAGGAGGAGGAGGAGAAGCGTAGGACTCGTAGGACTCGTAGGACTCGTAGTGGTATTGCTCGAAGTCAGGTGACAATGGAGGTCGCGAGTCCACGGCGGAGCTTGCGCAACGAGGACAGGGAAGCGGGAGGAGTATCGGCAATTACTCAGGAGCGGCCCGTGGGCGTATCAACGACGTGCGCGCACGCGAGAACAGGGAAGGCAAGCGAGCCGAGACACGCTCTCCCTCCCCCCCCCAAACCCCTCCCCGATAGGATACGGGAGGCATTCTCCCGATGAATGGACAATTGCCGAGCGGCGCCTGGAACACTGCTCACCAGCTCGCCCGGGTAATTGCGACAACGAAGCGCGTCCCCTTCCTCTCGTTACCGCCGCTGCCTCTCTGCTCGGCCGACCGCCACCACTCCCCGCCCATTTACACCCATCGCATCCATCCATGGCCCGGCTATCCATGCTCCTGCCACTCCGCTAACGACCTTACCGGGTCAAGCTCGGGCGAATCACTGACCTCACTCCTTCGCATCTACCCAGACGGTCTGGCTTGCTTCGGGAATCCTAAGTACGGGATTACTATTGACTCGTTTTACCATTACCCCAATAACCATTATCTTACCTAATATTATTAATATTAATATTAATATTAATATTGTTAGGAGAAAAATTTTTTACTAACGACTTCTCCTTTCTGGAGAAATAATGGCGAGCGAGGATTACGCGATCGGAATTTCGCATTAGCCGAGGAGCAAGAGAAATGAAAAGAAGAATGAAAGAAGAAAGAAGAGAGAGGTAAATATGAAACCTGTTTATGCAGAGACGGGCTGATTAACGGCCAAAAACGCGATACTCCAAATAGAGAGAGAGAGAGAGAGAGAGAGAGAGAGAGAGAGAGAGAGAGAGAGAGAGAGAGAGAGAGAGAGAGAGAGAGTAGAAGAAGAAGAAGAAGAAGAAGCCAGGCACTATTAAAGTTATTTATTATGCGCGTTGGTCACGTGATGGTTGCCTCCGTCCTCTCCGTCCTCTCCACCCCCTCACACTATGTATTTCGATCGGAACTGCTCGTTCGCAGGGCCGTTGGCTGGATTTGCAAAGTAATCGGCTTTTAATTATCACGAGCAAGGTGTGCAGCTCATTAATAATCACTCGGTTCTTGTCGGGGATTGTCGGGGCCAGCCGATGGGCCAGCGACAAAGGCTCCTTCCTTCTTGTAGCTGGAAATCCGGCCAATGTAGGTGCATTCCAGCATGGAATACGACGAGCCCCGGATTCTCTCTGTAAACACAGCCGAGGAACGGGGCGACGATGGAAAAAGGCCAAAGAGAGCCTCTATTCTATACCCTCGACGATTCTGTATTTGCTTTACGTGCTCCGAAGCAGAAAAGGAGGCGCGAGGAAGGCTACATCCCGGACTAATTAATAGACTATTATTAGGCGGAGTATGGCGAAACAAGGGAACGTCGTCGTCGTCGTCGTCGTCGTCGTCGTCGCTTTGTCCAATGGATCGCATCCGTTTCTCGTTCCGGTCCTCCCGGTCACGCTTACGATGGAGATTATTCTTCACGTACGTCCTCCGATCGACCGGGAACCCTGATTTATCGTAGCCAGGACGATTGTTATCCGGGATTCCAGGCGTGGGCCGATTATTCCGGCTGATTGATCGACCTTGAGTAATCGATCCTACCGTGACTTTAACGCGCATCGCGAATCGGCCAGCGGATCGACAACCGGCTCCTATCCATCGATCCTTCCCCCTCCCCCCCTACCCTCCCGTCGCTAATAATCCCTTTGTACTTTCTTTCCCCGTTGCTCCTCGAGAGATAGATCCCCGCGACCGGATAAAGAGCCTTTCACTCGCTGCCCCCCCTCCCCAGCCCTCCGCCTTCTACTTCTTACGAATTCATCGTGTAGATGTGTGTACGGAGGCTGGACGGATTCATACCTCGAGCCTGTGTATGACCCTTTTCCCCCGTCCGATAGGTCGTCTATTTTTAGAGAAACCCGGTAAAATCACACAGAGGAGCACCTGCGCGGGCCAGTGCGATGATCCGGTAATTCGCGGAGACTCGGATTGCTTTCGTAAAACTACCGCAGCTCGTTTACGCTAGTTCATGAGGGGTATGGCGGGGTAGGGCGGGGTAGGGCGGGGTAGGGTTGGGCCCTGGACAGCGGTAGGCAAGGATTCTTTCCAGCGTTCTTCTATCCTACGTCGGCGGGATTTCGAGATCGGGCTCCGCTCGATCCTCCCTCTACGCGTGTCCTCTAATGTCCGGAGCGGGAGGGAGGGCCAGGGTTGGGGTGGAGGTGGGGGTCATTATTATTCCGGGTCGGAGTAGCTTTTACCGTTGTTTCGATCGACGAGGAAAGTTCGCCGGCGTGGGTGCGTGGCCGGGACTCGGGCCACCCGTGCACATACGTCCACCCGTGCGCGGTACGAGAAGGGACGGAGGGCGGAGGAGCGAAGGGTACCCCCAATGGCCACCGTGATTGGAATACTTGTAATTTGGTCGGAGGACTCGTGGCCTCCGGAGGGCTGTAGGCGTAATCAAGCAATGACAAAATACGCATGAATTAGGCGACGAAGGTGCAAGTTACGGCTAGAGAGGCCGTAAATTAACATGGGGAATTGGCGCGGCGGGAAAAAGAGCGGAGAAGAAGAAGGGCGCGTCCGAGGATACATGTAAATCAGGTGGGGAATGCCTCGGAGAGGAAAGTATGCAGCGCATGCCTCGGCCGCGGCCGTCAGCGATCCTCAAAGTCAAAGTCCGGTGCCGCGGGCTCCGGGTTGAGGTTAGCATAAAAGGATCGTTAGAAAAATCGCAGGATCGTGACACTTGCTCGAGCCGCGAGCCTTCCCTCCTCACACCCCTACTCCAACTCCAACTCCAACTCCAACTCCAACCTCAACCTCGGCCTCAACCTCGGCCTCAGCCTCATCCCTCACCACGTCGCGTTATCTTATGCGCTTCGGCAGAAGACCGCGGGGATAAAGAGCACAATGGGTACGTCAACCGCCTCGGATCGTTGTCGTTGCATCTCTCCCCTTCCCCTCTCTTAAGGTAAATCAACGTAAATCACCGCTCGGCTCGATGGACCCGCACCATTTTCCCCTTTCCGCCCGACTAATTTCCAGCTAGGGATCGTTAAACCAACCCGGACCTCGCCTCTCTCTCTCTCTCTCTCTCTCTCTCCCATCAGGGCGCGCAATTATATGCGCATGGGCCCGCAAGCGGAACTTTACTTCATTTTCCTCTTCGAAAACAACTGCGCGCTACGCTCCCTAAGCATTTCATCGTATTATTTATCTTAAACGGATTATTATCGTATAAAGTTAAAAGTAGTGCCAATGAATTATTCCTAATGAGACTTTGTCGACTTTCCCGGACTCCTCTGGGCGCGGAAATTCAATCAAACCCAATCACGAACATTATTAAGATCCTTCAATCGATCCTTATGAATAATAATCTTATGGATCTTTCCATTTCCCAACCTTCATTATACAAGCAATTTATTTACACTGTAAATGTAGTATATACCGAGTCGGTCGTCAGCCTCATTCTTCTTCGAATAACTTCATTTTATTGTCCGCTCGTTTATTTGTTTATCTGTTCGTTTGCTTTTAAAGCATGCAAGTAAGAAAAAGAAAAGAAAGAAAAGAAAGAAAAGAAAGAAAAAAAAGAATGAAATACAGAGTTACCCAAGCGGCTTGTGGAAATTCAATAAAAACCAATCGGTTTTTCTATTTACATTTACGCAGGCTATAAGACATTCGGCCATAAATTTTCCTGACTCACCTGTAACAAACAGTGAAAACATAAATTATTACACGAATACATTTAATACGTTTAAATTATTCTCATAAATTTTGTCATCTTATTAATTATTTAACCTGAAATTTAAGCGTTAAAGCTGTGGCGCGTACGAGCGCTTACCGACACTAGTACCGCACATACTAAAGAAAGAGATTATTATTGCACTTGCGACGACGAGCTTTATCATCTTTAAATTTTAATGAGATTTTTAATTCGTAAGAGTATTACCTGCTTATTGGAATTTCATTAATAAGCGTCAATAGGCATTAATATCGCGTCGGGGCTCGGGGCCTGAGTAATGTAATATTCGTAAAAATCCGATGAATACTCCTAATCGAATATTATTGCATGAATTATTATGTAAGCCATGCGTTAAATATTATTTTCTCAAGAGGCACAGTCCTGCCGGTCGATTGCATTATAAAATATTAATTGTTGACACTTTATCAGCTTTAATAATCAGAATGCTGGTGTTCCATCATATCCTAATGGGCCAATAGATCAATGAATATGATGCAAAGCCCGAACGTTTAATTAAATTGTTATTTAAAGTTTCTCGAGATAACTAGGGAAAATGTGATTTTCATTGGCCATAAATTCCTCGGGGAAAGAATTTTAATTCAATATTATCATAGAAATGGATGTTAATAAAGTGCCTGGACAACACCACTTTCCAAAGCCATCGTCCTCGTCCAAATGAATTGTGACATTGTCCGAGGCGCGTATAATTGCTGTATAAAATCTCGCACGACTTATGGATTTTGTCATATTAATAATGATTATAACGACAATATGGGAGGGGGGGAAAAAAAAAAGAAAAGTAAAGTATATTAAAGGAAATAAAGGGAAAGAAGGCGGCGGAGTACGGAAAAGAATGTAAATAATAATGAGACGCGTGTCAAGGAATGTCCATTAGCCGAATGAAAGCACATAAAGAACTCTTATCGCGTTCGTGTAAACTCCAATTTTTTTTTTCTTTTTATTTCAGAAAACCCCTCGATCCTCTTACCTCGCCGAGCCCCTAGCCCTCTGTCCCTCTGTCGAGACCAAAACAAATTTACAGAGAAATCGAGTCTTTCGGGCAACGCCGCCGCCCTCTGGACTTGATCAGTCGAGCTAAGGTTATGAATGGCCGAGGGAGTGAGAGAGAGAGAGAGGGAGAGGGAGAGAGAGAGAGAGAGGAGAGGAGAGAGAGAGAGAGAGACCGAGAGCGATGAGAAACAAGAGAGGAGTGTCTTTGGCAGACCGGCGATGGCCTAATTCCGGGATCTATTAATACGTGGCCCGCGGTACCGAGATATTAACCGAGGCGACGCACGCGAGGTCCATTTTTTACGAGAGCGCCGAGCTTCGCATGCGAACCTGCCTCCCCCCCCAACCCCCCACCCCACCGGGGCCGATACCTTTTAGCCTCCGGATGCTAGAGAACCGGCTAGTTTTCGACGATACCCTCCGAGAGGACTTTTTAATTAGCTCTCGACCGGATGGGCTCGCTTATATCGGTCATTAATTGCCGAGCCGGTGATCCCTCGCCACCTCTGTCGACGAGTATCGGCCGATTTCGAATATTCTCGGGCTGTAAAAATTTTCCAGGCTAATGATCGGGACGAGCTCACCTTTTGCGAGGAATTAATCGTAAAAGCCGGTGGACTACATTTTTATGGGCTACGTTGGGGGGGACGCGAGGGTTGGGGGCGCGGCGAGGGTTGGGGCGGGGAGGGCGGGGGAGGGCTGGGGGGGCACACACACACACACACCTGCCCGTTCGTCGTACCTCGAGCAGCCACGAGCAGGTGTTTTATAACGCAAATAAGTATTAAGCGTACTGTGTGAGCGAATTAAAGGCGAAGCGAGCGAATGAGCGGTAGTGCGTGCGGTCGTAAAAACGAGCCGCTTTAACTATTCTCCCCCACCCCATCCCACCCCAACCCACACCACTTCACCCTCAATCCCTCGCGACTTCGTTTTTTGTTTGGCTTTGTTTGTTTGTTTTTTTTTGTTTTTTTTTTTTTTTTTGCAATCCCTCGTCCCTTCTATCGGTCTCGGCCATAGAACGATCGGTGGCGGGGGAGGGAGAGGGAGGAGGAGGGAGGGAGGGGGTAGAATCATTAAGTGAAACGCACGGCGAGCTTGTTTAAACATCGGAGGAGAAGAATAATGTTTGCAGAGGAGCGTTTGGAATTTTACGAAAGAGCCTGGTGGGCGCGGCCATTCCTCGGACACTTTTAACGCGACTCACTCGCTTCTCGTACGCTTCTCCTCTCTTCCCTTCCAAGCACACCTAGAAGGGTGAGTCCCATCCCCTTGACCTCGATGGGGTGTAAAGTTCGCTGCGCCCCTCGTTTGCACGGCGGAGGGGCGGTAAGTGTGATTCGCGCCATTCGATTACTAACTGTGCCCTGACCCAGTAAGTCAGGCCGGACAGGTCGATCCCGATGACCCGGTTCCCCGGCGCCGACAGATCGCCGCTCCGCACCTAGGAGCCTCCCCCCGACGACGCCCAGACCAGGCGCGTACTAAGTAAATGCCTCTCCGTATACGTGATCGGGGTTACCACGAGTAAATTGCCCCGACCGCCGCTTTTTCGCATTAAGGGCGATCCTTGATTACCGGAGCCCCGCCCCCTCTTCCTCTTATTCCGATTCACCAGATACTCTCCCTCCTTCTGTTTAGCAGATAAAAAAAAAAAGAAAAAAACCATCTCCCGCTTTCGTTTCTCAGTTTACCAATCGCCTTATGGACTAATTAATGCAATTTCCATCGTCACAATGGTTCATAACGGTTCTCCCGCTGCCCGAACACTTTTACCTAATGAAAATGGAAAGATTATTTTTACTACGCGCCTCCACCCCGTAACTATCGCTAGATCGATAAAGTATCGGAACGCTGCCGCCGATGGAACTCGACGTTCGGCTCTTTCGCAGAGTTTGAAATCGGGGTGATCCGCACTCGGTATTTGTTGGAAAACGTCGCGGGACTCGATAGCGAAAAGACGCGGATCTACGTGCATGCGTATATATATATACAGAGGTGCGTACGCGTACATACATCGTTGCTATTGTTGCTTAAGGCCAATAGCGGCTAATGATTTAATGGCCTTGTGCTTCATGCGAATAAATAAGAGCCTGACCCTATCGGGTTTCCCAATAAACTGTCGTTTTATGACCTTTAACAATTATTATTACAGGGATCGATGGAATGGAATCGAAATAAAGGCTCAAAGGATTCGCGATCCTTATCTTCATTACGTATTTAATGGCTTTTCGTTGCAGCAGCCACCCACACAACCGACTAGCCTGAACGTCGGCAAATGTTAACAAATACGCGCAAATCCTAGAGGAGAGAGTGTCGAGAGAGAGAGAGAGAGAGAGAGAGAGTGAGAGTGACGGGGGGAGGTGGGAGGGGGGCAGAGGCGCGAGACGGGACGATTATCGGACAAATCGCCTTAAAGTATAACGCGGAGAAAGACGTTGGTCGGGAGCGAGGCCATTAAGTGTGACAAATGCGAAGCGATTCGATTGGCCAATAGACGAGTCCGCCGAGCGTCGTTTCATTAAGCGTCGGTGCCGTATCGGCCAACATCGGCCGACGTATTGGTGGCGAAGCCGAAGTTCCGAGAGCGGCACTTCGTTTGCGGCGGCCATCAATCCCCGGTGCCCACCACGGGGGCTCAAATATAATAACCGATGATCGAGCGGCCGAGCTCTCGCTCGGTTCCAGACCGCAAGTGCCGGCATTCCCCGGAGGTTTTACTCCTACCCCGGAGGGACAGCGGCCCCGAGAGCTCGCACCTCCGCTCGTAAACGGCTCCGCGGGATCCCGCATAGCCACCCCACCCCCCCCGACCCTAGCCGACCCTACCCGACTCGACCCGGACAGCTGTCCCTCGGTCCCGGGGACGTTGAGCAGCGTCCGCGACGACTTCAAGGACAGCTGATCGGCCCGCCAACCCCGTGAACGAACGACATTGTCCCGAACCCGTGGCTAAATGGCTAATGGGCCTTCGATGTTATTATTGGCCGGCCGACGGGGATGGGAAGCGGTAGCTGCCCGGAACAATGTCCGACCGGGCAAAACGATAGCGTAGTAGCGGGCTCCGAATGTCCCGGGGCCTGGAGTCGACGACGAGTACCGGGTTTTTTTTCTTTTCTATTCCCTTTGTTCTGTGGCGACAGATTATCGACACTACTCGGGCTTTTCCCTGAAATCGGCGCGCGCGTACGTGCTCGAGAGGGAATAATAATGCTCGTGTGGGGAGGAGAGACACAATGCCGTGAGTCGGAGAGGGGCCCGCGAGGCTCAAGGAGCTATAAAACACCCAAGTGGTTGGTGAATGGAACCTCGAAACGTAGCCGGGCGTCTTCTGCTCCCCCCCCCTCCCTCACCATCACCCTCACCCTCACCCGCCTCATCAGAACGCGCAAAGCCGTGCGCGTCGTATGGGTTATGCCGTCCGACTCCAGGATGACCTCGGTGACAGGAACAGCCGGAGCCGGTTCATCGGCCTGGCTATCGACGTCGTTATCCTACTCCTCCTTGGATCCTCTTCTTCTGGATCTTCGTATCCCGCATACCGCGTGGACGGACGTCTCTTTCGAACCGGACCAGTACTAGGATCTCCGCAGTCCAGGGGCTTAGCGCATGCGCGGATCTCGAGCTGCATCACGATCGACGGAATAAAAAAAAAAAGTGCCGACTCGGACTCGACGGGATTATTGTTACGCGCCCCCCCCCCTCTTCTACCCATTCGCCACTCCGACCACTCTCTTTCTCTCTAACGCCTCTTATATCGCGCTCTGCGCTCGAGCCGATGAATGTCGATAACGTATACCGAATGATCCCGAGAGGTATTTCTGCCCCAAGCCTCGTACAAAATCCCGACCGGATACGCTAATGATAAACAATGAGCAGTCGCATGTTGTGCCCATTTAATTACAATCTCGTCTCGATTCATAATAATAATAATAATAGTAGTAGCAGTAGTAGTAGTAGTAGTAGTAGTAGTAGTAGTAAGAATAATAATAATAATAGTAGTAGTAATAATAATAATAACAATAACAATAACAATAACAATAATAATAATAATAATAATAATGATGAGAGAGTCTTAGCCGACGGTAATTATCAGTCGAGATTTATTAGGCGCCGTTGTTTTTATAAAGCGGGCGCATTTGATAATGTTAAGGCAGCTTAGCCGGCCGGGGCAGTTTCTCGACCAAATACGGCGAAGGCGAATCATTCGTGGACGCGGACAGCGTTGGCCTCTTCGACCAATACTCGCGTTCTGATCGATCCTCGATTACACGGCACTTGTCAGCGTCCGCGCTTAATTTGGTCCATCCGGGAATTTATGAATAATTGCGTGTAGAGCGAGTCGCCGAGGCGCTCCCCCCCCTCCCGCCCGATAACGCAGCATTCGATAATAATTATTCGAGACTTCGGGCTGCCTGCTCCCCGCCCCGCCCCTCTGCTCCCTGGGCCCGTACGTATCGATCAGTCGCGCCGGCGCATCCGCCACTGATTAAGAGAATCGCAACGAGAGCTGGGAGCGACTCCCACGTCTGGCACGGCATCCACCATCACCCACCCTCCACCCCACACCCTCTCGCTGATTAATGCGAGTCCATTATTATCCGAGCCGAGTGTCAATTTTCGCCGCGAAATCTTTTGCCGATGGCCGATTAAAGGGAAGCGGGGACGGGGGCCTTTTTGCCATGACGAATGACACGCGCCTCTTCATTGATTTCGCGGTGGGCGTACGACCGATCGGGGCAGTTGGATGGACGGGTGGTGAGGGGGAAGGGGGAGGGGGAAGGAGGGAAGAGGGTCGCGAGGTCCGCTATCGCGCCATTATCTCTAGGCTTATTATACAAGGCCTCGCCCGTCTCCCGCCACCCGCTACCCGCTACCCGCTACCCGCCACTCGCTACCCGCCACCCGCTACCCGCCACCCGCTACTCCACTCTACCCGCTCTACCCCTCAAGCGTCGTATCCTACTACAGCCTTTTCGCCACAGCTCTAGCGTCGTATTGTCCGTGATTTATCGGCTATTTGACGTTGCGTTAAATCCCTGATCCCCATTGTCGCTCCGAGTTGAATTTTCTTTTCTTTCTTTATTTTATTTTATTTTTTTTTTTTTTTTTTTATTAGCCTTTCGAGCCTACTCCTCTACTCCCAGCGCCCCCTCTGGCCCAGGAATGTCGGGAGGCCCGGGATAACAATAAAGGCTCTCGCTGCGTGAATTGAATTTTTATGTGATTAAAACGAACTTCGCTGAAAAATATGAGGTTTAAACCCTTTTCTTTTTTTGGGGGGGTTTTTCTTCTTTTTTTTTTTTTTTTTTAATCCGTATTTTCGACGGGGCCACATTAAAACGGCCTTTCTAAGAAGACTGTCACATATTGTACAGGACCAAAATCATATGTACTGTAGATGTATATGTAGAAAGAGGGACGGGCTTGTTGTTGTAAAGGGGAACGTAGAATCAGCACGGACGCTACTACACAAGTCATATTTATGCAAATATCCCATGAATGGCCGTTTGATTTCTATTATTATTTATCCGAAACTCGGGAAGAAACGGCAGGCAAACATTCGGCAAATAAAAAATTATTTTTCTCTATTTTATCAAATTATTAACGATAAAATAATATTATTGTTCGATTTATTATTGCTGATACGTTATTGTTCCTCTCGTCGATTGTATCGTCGTAGAAAGAAGACAAGCAAGAAGAAGAAGAAGCAGAAGAAGAAGAAGAAGAAGCAGAAGAAAAACGAAGAGATGGAGAAAATAAATAAATTTCATTTTAAAGGAGGGGGCGGGGCGGTGATGGGAGAGAGAGAGAGAGAGGAACGAGAACGTTTATGTAAATAATAGAGAGGTCCGAGTGCAGGAGAGGCCCAACCCCCGTCGCGCAAAAAGACAAGGAGGAAGTAAGACATAGGGATCGGAATGTGATTAACGATGTGCGACTCGAAGCTTAATGCCGAGAGCGGCGTCAATGTATATAAATGACACTCGGTACACGTACATCGGACTGCGGACTCACTCGTATTGACCCGACACATTTAGCGAATTTTTAAAATCGGCCGCACGTACGATCGAATATCGCCTGCAGATATGGGGAAAAGGCATTTACATCCGATGCCGGTGAGCGCAACACGAGTCACGAGAAATAAGTCACAAGAAGAGGAAGAAGAAGAAGAGGAAGAAGAAGAACTGCATTGCATGCATGGCATTGTACGGATCTCGAGTCATGAGTAATGCATAACGAGTACTTACTCATCGGTATTTTAGCTCCTGAGCGGAGCCAATGGCTCCCCTGCCCCCTGCCCCCCCCCCCATCCCAAGCCGGCCAACAATAAACGTTATATCACATACGCGTTTTTAATCGCGCGTTGCGCAACCGGATTACAAGATTCTGACCGAGTTGTTAAATTTACTTAACACATCAATCGCTCGGGCGACGACTACGAGCGACAACATCGCGGGAGAGTGCGCCGCGCGTACTTTTCTTCTTTATAAGCTCGGCGTCATCCCGTGACCCACGGCAGGATCATAAATTTCATTTATACCTTAAATAATTGTTATTTTTATTCAAATTATGTTTTCACATTCAGCTCAGGATTCAGATCCCCGTTTGCGTATCAAAGCGGGTCGAGCGAAAACGTTTACTTAATTTAGGTGGATAATAAAAATTGCTCGACGAATAATAAACGTCGATCTCTCTCTCTCTCTCCCACTCTCTCCCACTCTCTGTCTGTCCCTCGTTCCGTGTTTACGAGCTCTTATAAATGTTCTTTAATTCGTACTCTGTACAAATACCGATGATATTGATGTTGCGCGCGCGGCCTCGGTGGCAAATGAAAATTACGCTTTCTTCCCCATTCGCTCATTTCATCAAGAAGTTTTGAAGAATAATAGGGAGATGCACGAATGGAAAGGGGAGAGAGAATACTCGGGTATTCGAGCGGCTTTAATTAGGGAAGAACTTTTAAAATCGTCGGGCGCATCGGTTGAAAGACATGAAAGATAGGGGCGAGACGAAGGTATCTATCTAGCTTTTACAAACACTTACCAAGAACAAGGCTTTTTCACATTCACCTTGTCCGCGTGTACACAATATGTATTGAAGCACCTACACAGACTCGTGCCCTTGCAATTATGTAAAATATTTTCAGTTCTCCCGAGGACTTTTCATTTTCTTCTTCTCCCCTTGTTATTGTCATTACGAATATACGCATACATATATATATAAAGGACCGGAGCTCCTTAAGCAACTATTGTCCAACTATTACCTCATTAAGAAAACATAAACTTTGGGATAAAATTGAGCGCGACCGCTCTGTCGGTGCATAAAATGGCATTTATTACGGGCCGTGATACGGGACACCTCGTGTCGTACTTAAGAATACTTAACAATGTTCCCAGCGCCCCGCCTATTGATGCACTCCGCGGTGGCGGGGGGCGGGGGGGAGCATTACTCGTTTACGAAGTGTACGGCACACGTGTTGCCTATAAGTGTAATACACTCGATACAGTAAGATCCGAAGCGAAAGGAGAGGAAGACGAATAAGAGGTAGCGCGGTGTCCTCTTAATGTATAGAGGATAAAAGCCGAGACTCGACTACTCCTCCGTACGGGTGTGTCACGTGTCACGTAACCGCGGCTCCCGTACGAGCCGCCGCCTCCTCTTCTCTCGCGCCACCCTCCTCCTCCTCCTCCTCCCGCCCCGGCCAGCCACGGCAAGAGCACTTTGTCCGGATCATTTGATCCGCAGGTGGAAGGAGGCAGACGAGACTGGAATTTCGTCCGAGTCTCGAAAGCCGGGCCGGGAGCAAGGAGCTTTTGCGATGACAGCGGCCCAGGGTCGGTTGGCCTCGCTTTCGAACCGAGTCGCGGAACGAATTATCTCACAATGAGGTGCGATGCCGGAGGTGGTGGTGGTGGTGGTCGTGTTGGTGAAGGAGGAGTAGGAGGAGGAGGAGGAGGAGGAGGAGGAGGAGGAGGAGGAGGGAGCAAGCCGCGGGTGAAAGCCGAACTAATCGCCGCTTATGTCAAAGGATCGTAATTGACGCCTTAGAATGTAAAATAGAAGAAGCCAATGGCCGCCCGACCCGCCCGCCCCCCAACCACCCCCAGACCCCCTGGAGAAGTGAAATCGCGAGTCCGGATGGAATTCGTTTGCTTGACTCTGTCTTGACACGGCGCTCCCAAAGTCCATTTTTCCCATCTTTTCACGGCTCCTTCCGGCCGGAGAGCTCGTCGTACGCGGAGAAGCTCTTCCGGCCTTAAGATTCCATCGCGATAAGCCGCGGGAGTCGCGGGCATCTCGTGGCCCGTCCTCGAAACGCTCGTAAAAAGCCGTGGAGTTGCCGGCATCACAATGAGATCACGAATTTTATGCGTCTCATTTGAATTTACCATATACATGTCTTCTTCTTCTCCTTCCCCTTCTTCTTCTTCTTCTTCTTCTTCTTCTTCTGCTTCTTTTATTGTTTTCTTTCTCTTGGCCTTTTCTTTTCTTCCCGACGCCTCGTGGCCTGACAATAATAATGAGCGTAATTAACGACGTCTCGTTTTGCATATTTCGCGAGAACGGCGCATTAACAGCAGTAGGATACGCAGGTCGATTCGGACGTATTGTGATCGGCGTTAATGTCATGCCGAGCCCGTCATTTTGCACTTTCTACTTAAATTCCAAAGCAAAGCGCGACACGTGTCCACCGATTTCGGACACAGCTTACGAGCACTTTTTATTCGCCGGTATCGTCGTTACGTGTAGAAATTATATAAATATTAATTGATATGTACATAATAATTAACACGTGTAAGTATTACGGGACGTGAATATAAGGTTACAATCGAATGCTTGTTTATGGATACGGACATGCCATGCGTATGTATGCGACGACGTATAATTCGTATAATAATTTAGGCTCCCGGAAAGGTGAAAAAATAGCTTTGAATGAAGAGCCCGGACTCGTTTGTACGTATCGGTTATCGCTCTAGTGGTAATAAGCCGAGGCAATTTATTATCGGCTTATTGGATAATTGGCCAGGAGATGTGAGGACAACAACAACAAAAAAAAAAAAAAAAACAAAAAAAATCAATGATCGGAATCCGAATGGCAGTTGTTGGAGACAAGCGCGTATTTGCCTCGTTGCCGATCCATCGATCTTGGGCCTGAATCGAAAAGGAGGCGTTTAAGTCGTCGGGGATCTGCGGCCGAATCGACAATTGGCCGAGGACAATTAGTGTCCCATCATTTATCACCGCGAGCCGCATTTGCATATTAAGCATCGGCGGGTTCGGTGATGGCGGAAGAGGGGAGCGGGGGTGGGAGAGGGTGGGAGAGGGTGGGAGAGGGGGGGAACGAGGCGCGAAGCTATACGACACGTGAATACGAACGTTCGTCCCGACCGCTAATTCATACATAAAAGGGTAATAGAGATTCTAATATTGTCCCGAGTCGGTGTAATCTCGTGTTCGGAGGGGTCGGCGGGACGCCTCGATTACGACGAGGAAGTCACGCACGTCTTCGTATTTTCTGTAGAAAGGGAAATGACAGGCGCTCGTCGACGACGGCCCCTTTCCAATACAACAATCCAGTCGGAGCCCAGTCGGAGCCCAACTTTTGCTCTTTCTTCCTCTCCGCACTCGAGCCTCGCTTCATCAATGGACGGCTCGCGACCATTCTCTCCTCACCCTCCCCATCCTCCACCCTTCCCCATCCCCCATCCAGCTTGCTACTCATACGATCCTCAGCCGAGACCCGCCGAAGCAGATCTACTCGTCTCACTCGCGCGCGTATCTATAATTGATCGGACAAGCCGTATTTCGCTCGCGTACTTTCTTCCTCTGGCCAGAGAGCCAGAGCCAAACTCTAACCCTATCCATTAAGAGGCTATTAATACATCCCTCCCCTCTTGACAATGCTGTATATCTATTTATAGATTAAATGGCGAAGGACTACGCTGCCTCGGATGCTCGATATTCCGAGTTTCGTTGCTCGTAGTCGTCTCGATGCCGCGAAAAAAACCCTTCCCGCTCTCGATTTTTCCTACGATTTTCGCCTTTCGCCTTTCCCCGACAATTGCCGACAATTGCCGACAATTGCCGACGAGTGAGCGAGCGAGCGAGCGACCGACCGACCGACCGACCGAGCGCGACCGATGATGCCTTTACGTCCGATTGCGACGGTAAGTAAGCGTAAGCAGCGACGGAGATCCAATTGACATTGGGAAATTGCCAAGGAGGTGTTGCTGCTGGAATATTTACGCTGCACGCCTACCGCATTCCGCTGGACGGAATGCAGGTGGTGCATGGAGTCCGCTCGCGATCCGTCCACCATGGAAGGGGCATTATCTTCAATATGTAATAGGCGACGACGAGCTCGACGACTCCGCACGGATTTTCTGTCATTTCGCTGGCTAATCTACACTTAACACGTATACATTGAAGCTCCAGCGTATCGAGCCGACGCTTTATTCCTTTAACATTGCATTAAGGACATTTGGCTTTTAATATTAATCGGATCTCCCGACCCTTCCGTTCGATTGGCCTTAAATATTCAATCCACTCCTCCTCTCTGACTGACGTAATATCAATCTAATTGCAATGGCTAATGCAACGGCTAATGCATATTTAATTTATTCTACAGTTTTTAGATTAATCCATTCCGCTTTAATGATTTGTAAAGCCGATATTACATCGCCGCGGATAAAGTATTTCGTTATTCCTTCTCGATCGCCGACTGCTGTTCACCCGCTAAATAATAAAGCCGTCTAATTGCAATATAACAACTAATAAATTCTCAATGATGATAGGATTTCGCCACCTTGCTGAAGAAAGCTCCTCTAATACGAAATGACATGGCGACGTCTACGCCTTTCTGTCTCTTTTTGTTCTCTGTGTTCGATGAATAAGCCTCGAGTTATTGTCATTATTTTGCTTGTCCGTCATTATCGTAATCGGTAGTTTTCCTAGCATTCGAGAAAAGTCGCGAAATCCCCCCTCCCTCCCCCCACTAACCCCTAAGATTCAGGCTCGTTATAAATCGAAAAGTTTTATAATTCAATGCTCCTAGCAACCGTAGACCATGGACGACAGCGATAATTTCCTAGTTAATAACACGTGACGTTGCAGTGCTCACTCGGATTCCTGGTTATTTATACATTTTTGCCCGGTGAAGGGCGTTGAGCAATCGAGTAATTAATTAACGACCGACGCAGTTCAGTTAGTACTTGAAAATGCCATTGAATGCGCACTTTGTCACCCGGGAACGCGGATAATCACATTTTTAAGTAATCAATTTATCTCTAATGACTTGTACAAATACCGAATTATTAGTATCCACTTCAGTGTTACAAGGAGTAAAGAAAAACAAAAACAAAAAAAAAACAAAAAAAAAACATCAAGATCTTTAGAGTAAATAAAGAATAATTTAGATATGAAATCGCGCTTCAAGTAAAATGCAAGCAGGTGAAGAGGCGAATGAAAATTTTATAGGTTAAATAATCCTAATAAATGTATATAGTTATTTATTTGCGGAAAAGCATTGATGGTTTGAGTGTTTAGATAATTTATTAGATACGCAGACTAAGCTAACGGCTCGCGCTTACGCGTTCTCGAAGCTTTCTAATTGCAAAGAGCAGATATGCGAAATAAATGCACGTATGCACGCGCCTGAAGAATCGAATAAACACAAATTAAATAGTTTTAGAGAAAGAATTCACATGTATTAACGAAACCATGAATGGAGATTCGTGGCTTTCGTGATATATTTCTAGGTCATGGAGAAGTTATCTGATTAACGCGTAAGCACTGGAATTCGTAATACACAATAATTCTCGTTGGTTTGCAAGTTGAAGGTAAAAAGTGTAAAATACGTAAGTCTCTATGTCCTCTTAAGACAGGTGAGCGAGGCATGAATAGAAAGGAATAGTGGAAGGAAGGAAGGAAGGAAGGACGAGAGGAAGGAATATCCGAAAGCTAAATATTAGAATGACTGAGGGGCAGGGACGGGGGCCAGGCTTCTCTGGCGGATTCCTGAGGATATCGTCTAGGTGTGAAGTAATAATATTAACCGAGTGTTTGGCTAAGGAGAAAATGTTAAAAGCTTGGCGATACATAGCCGAGGAATATTTTTGGTGAAACCGGCGAGCGAGCGGCAATAATTCATTAAACGACTCTCCTCCTCTTACTTTATTATTATAATCCCGAGATTATTTATTATATCCTTCCGCGTCTAATCTAATAACCTTAAGTATAATTGATCGGCGATCGAGCATACCGACGACGAGCCGCCCGCAGTTATACTTTTTTCAAACTGCCAGCCATCGATAGGCCCGGTTGACTTATCTCTATATTATATTTTTGAATTCCGAGCCTCCCATTAAAGGAGCCTCGTATTTATTTATAAATACACCCGAGTTCTTAAGAACCACTCGTCCCGTGCGTATCCGACGAAGCCGTGATTACGAGAGGCCGAGGGGAAAGTATTGTCCGGCCGAAAGCTCCGATCGAGCTGCAATCGAACCGTCGGAGCACATCCTCCCGAGGACGGCTTCCCGACCGCGAATCCACTCTCGTCCCTCGCTCCACTGCATTTAATTTCGATGTTTACGTTATTGTTGCTAATGTTGGGTGGATATCGATGTAACTCTATGTAACTTTATGCGATCCGAGAATGAATTTAACGGATGAGACCGGAAATCTGGAGGGCGGAAATTGCTCCTGCTGTAAGCTTGGGCTCGGCCGACTCCGCTTCCATTTAATCAGCACGCTACTCGAACTGATGTTCCTCTCGGGGTGTGCAAAAGCTCATTCTTCCCTTCCCCCCCCCTCCTTCAAAATGTTGGAAATAGTTGCGATCTCCGCATCCTTTAGCGTCCGTCAAAGGAGCAAGGACGTGTATTCCCGTGAGCAGGCTGACCCAGAAACGGGGAGTCGGCGACGCCGCCGGTGAGCTGGAAGACGTTGTTTCACTGTAAACGTAATCGTCGACGAGTTGCCACGACGACGATGACGGTGACGGCGGCACTTTACCTCTTGAGTAGCCAAGGAACGCGGCCGAATTGAAAAGCAGCGTCGTTTGTTTGCCTATTTTACGAGCGCGGCACGGTTCTAGGACTGGAGCGGCCCGCTGGTGAGGGGGAGATGACGGGTAGGGAGGGAGGGGGCGGACGATTTACGTTGACACGGATTACAGGGGCCGGGGAGAAAGAATTCCTCACCACTCGATCCCCCGCTTTCTTTTATATCCCGATTTTTCGTCGGATTATCGAGGATTGTTTACGCTGGCTTGCCCTAGACTCCGGCAGCGACCGAGTAGTCAGTGGGGCGCGGGGGCGAGGGGGGATCGACTGCTCTTTTACTCGCTAGCGGCAAAGAGTCATAATTTTTTAATAAAGAATGTCCCGGGGATTAGAGGAAGGTTACTTTGGCAGAAGATCACTCGGAAACCTTTTTTCCTTTTCATAAAACTGTCTCTCGGTTAGTATTATCGCACGAGTAAGAAATAATAATACTACTCTTGTACAGTATCGCTTACGAAACGGAACCACGTGTATATATATATATATATATATGTGTGTGTGCATTTTATCTGTCCTTTTGCACGTGCACGAAGAAAGAAATTCCGACGAATTGTCTTAAAGGACAAAGATTCGATCGTAGCAAACGTTCGATCGTTTTATTTGAATCGTCTTGGATGTTTTCTTCCCCTGTTCGTAATTCCTCGGGTAAAATAAATACACTGTTTCCACAAAGGTCCACGTACTGTAAATAAAAGTAACTTTCTAGCTTTATAGGCTCGTGCAATTATTCTTCGCTTTCGCCGCTAATTTATAGGCACCTGCGCGAGCAGCTCTAAAAAGCGCCTTTTGCCCATAAATAAGATATTACCGGGTAATTATCGTGCCGTAAGCTCTTCCTCCTCGCTAATTAAAGGCCTGTTCTAGAGGTAATAATCGTCCGATCGATCAATCACTCGCTCGCTCAGTTGCATCGGTTGCATCGGTTGCATCGGTTGCTCATTTGCTCAATCAATCGAACGCCAGAGGCGCGTAAGGTCTCTTCTGGTCTAAAAAAGCGACGGCGCACGCGCTTTAGACGGAATTCGATTGAATTTCGTCTCGAAGACTCATGAGTTTGCAATTACAGCGAGTGGATTGTAATGAAATTAGCCATTTGGCCGGCTACAAGCTAGATGCAACACGAACCTTGTACCGCTTGATTTTCTTTTTTTTTTTTTTTTGTTAATACCTCTCGCTATTTTAATTAAACCGGCAGTCGAATGCGAAATGGTGATGATGATAATAGTCGGCGCGCACTTGCTGTTTATTGGGAGTCGAAAACCATGCGTAGGAGAACGAAAGGAGAACGAAACTGGAGCAGAATGTCATCGGGTCGCGGTATGCACGAGGAGATCTTATTAAAAAAGTACCGTGGAGATGCCGCGGGAATATGCCGCGGATCCGAATTCCCGGGGGGGGGGCGTCCCTTAATAACGGCATCGCCGAGATATCCTTCCCCAGACTTCCGCCTACCCGGAATCCGGCAATTCCGGAATTGCATTCCTCGTGGCCGCTCACGCTTTATTATTAAGCCGTCGTAGTGGGGTTCGTATAATTTAGCATGCCGGGCGAGCGTCGGGGTGGGTCGGGGTAGGTCGGAGGAACCCCTCCTAGGCGCTGCTTTCCCTAATCTGAAAAAGCATCCGGAGCGCTGCGGACCGCAAGCAGGGGGGGGGGGTGGGGGGAGCGCTATAAAAGCGATACATCCTAGGAGTGGGTGGGCAGGGCGCGGGCCGGGGAGGAAGCCCCGTCGAGGTAAACAGAAGCAGAGGTACTTGGTTTCACTCAAACTCCCAGTGGACACGAAGCCGAAAAAAGACGCGCGAGGGGCTTCCTCTATGCTTGCCTACACGCGCGCGCGCGCGCGCGTCCTAGGGCTACTGCTTGCCAGCCAGCTTGCCCTCCCCCCTTTCTCGAAGGGGGCAAAAAAAAAAAAAAAAAAAGAAATAAAAAACCTCTGTAAGCCCGAAGCGATGAAGAGCTTTTACAGCTCCTCACAACGATTTATCGTCGGTTAAGTTTGTGGCTTTTTAAAAGCTTCTTTCTTATCCGCACTCCCATTCAATAATGACACAAAAGCGCAAATTGCCTTTATCCCTGCGGCTGTACTACAACATCAGTACTACAACATCCTATGTAACGTGTACATTCATTTACGGCGATTACACGCGATTACCCGCGATTACCTGAGCTTATAATTATTTCGTATAAATAATATTTCGTATTTCTCCTCCGATAATTGCTACGTCTTATTACTGAAATCATTGGCAGGTGTAATAACGTCGTCGTCGGGCGGGGGAGAGGGGGGGGAGAAAAATAAAAAGAGTAGTCGTCAAAGCTTATGAAGATCGAAGATATTGTTAGCGTAATGTAGTATTGTATTTCCATTCGCACGTGATTGGTAATTGGAAAAGCGGAAATTGAACGTAGGCCTCCAACTTGTCAAATGTATTAACAATTCTAAACGTTATTTCCATTACTCATGAATATTTATCTCCGCAATGCTCGCGTGAATGGGAAAAAAGGTCAGATCATAAAAAGTTCACGAGAGTGTCCTTTTTTTTTCCAGCGTTTCGTAAACGTGTCACGAGATACTCTTTACGTATTACGCCTCCTTTGAGCCGTTGTCTTCGCGTTTCCCGACCCAACGTAAATCATTTTTCCCTCAGACGCGTGGGCTTGACTTATTATTATTATTATTCCCATTTTTTTTTCCTTTTGTAGATAAGGTCAGCTTTCTTCTTTCTCTCGTTTCACGATCTTCCCGCTTGCAATTTTACTTACAGCCGCGTACGCGCACACGTACGTATGCGTGCATGTATCTAAGCACGCATGCATGTATGTATATGTGTGTGTATGCATGTAGGTATATATGAAAATGACAGGGAGAAGAACAAGAGAAGAATAAACAAAAAGGAGAAGTGTAAATAAAGTGTGATTACGGAATGTATTTTTAAGATGTTATAAAAGTTAAGAGAAATGGGTTCATCAACGTTTTAATCTCGGGTTTTTGTTTTTTCTTGAAACTTTAGAAATTATACAAACATTGACTTTTCGCAGAGTTTTATGAAGAGACATTTAATCAATCCCGAGTCCCCGTAACCTCGTTTTATTTATGAAAGTACTGCACATTGCGTGAATACCGTGTGCATTAGGGGCGAATGGCGATAAAGTCAGAGACGCCGCGGCATGAAAAGAAAAACGTATAATTTATCGAAGTGAATTAAATAAGTAATTGCATATTAATTAACACATTAGCGTGTTTTGATGGCTCGTTAAGTAAATATATAGAGGCGGGAGGGCATTAATTGATTGATACTCGACTCGATAATCGAGTCCTAATAGTTTCTTTTTTTTAGCCCCTATTGGTACGGGAACGCGCGCCCGGCGAGTTTATTTATTATAAAAATATCCTGGCCCCGGGTTCGCGACAAAACCTGGCGGCCATCGAGTGCGCGCCGAAGAGTCGAATCGGTGGCGTTTCGTCAGGCGAAGGGGGGGGGACGAATTGTTCTCGCGAGCAGCGATTTCCCTTTTATATTCGGCAGATTCGAGAGCGGAGGACAGGCGGCGGGTATTTTTTTTTCTTTTTTTCTCTTTTTCTTCGCCCGCACCCTGGCCACTGGATTACAAGGCACGAACGTGCGCGAGTTATAAAAGCGAGTGACGTCGGGGAATGGCATTCCCGTATTAAAGAATAGCGTGCCTTAAGGCGACTGAATCGGCGAATTCTATTTAACGGTAGGAAATAAACGCGGACGCTCTACTTATCGGTAATTGCTCCCGAACGCCGTTGCCGCTGTGCCGCTGTAAAGGGCCCTGAGGATGGGCGGGTGGCTGGGTGGGAGGGAGGGAGCCGCGATATAAAAGCCGTATTTATGCAAGTTTGCTTAGCGGTGCGCGCTCGATATGGTGGGCTCGATATGGTGGGCTCGACTCGACGATGGTTAACATAGGCGGCGACGCTCGACTCGTAAAGATAAAAGTTGCGAAGGTGGCGAGGGTAGGCAAACAGACTCGTCGTCGTCGTCGTCGTCGTCGTCGTCGTAGTCGTAGTCGTCGTCCCTGCGCAAGCGCACTTGCCCGCACGAGATCTACCAAGGCCAGAGCGGTCTCTCTCTCTCTCTCTCTCTCTCTCTATCTCACGGGTGTTGTGGGACGAGGGGACGAACGGAGAATTTATCTAGGGCTGTTAATTTTTGAGTTAAAATTTTATAAAGGCGCGGTCTTTATTGCCCTTGATGCCTTTATCTAGTGCTCGGGACGTTTATGTGGAAGAGGTAATAATCGAGTCGAGTCGAGTCGAGTCGAGTCGAGTCGAGTCCAGCCGAGCCGAGTCGAGCCGAGCCGAGCCCAGCCACTGGGGACTGCGTATGGAAATAATGTTTATCGTTTCGAAAGAAGGCCGTGGTGGGTGAGCGAGGGCGGGAGGGACAGGGGAGGGAGGGGATTGTGTGGTCGGTCATATTAATAAAAGCTTTATGAAAAAAAAAAAAAAAAAAAACAACGGTGTAACGGAACGAACGGAACGGACGGCGGTGCAGGATGACGTCGAGTGCAGTCGAGTGCAGTCGAGTCGCCGATAATTCTCATGCAAATGTGAAGCGCCGCGTCGATTATGACGTTTCACGTACGCTCGATCTATGCGATAATGATGAAGAGGGCGGTCGTCCCTAATGCCCGTTGTACAGCAAATACCCGGTTGCACCGTGTGCCGCTTCGTCGGGGAAGATGCACGGACGAAGCGGAGCGCGTGCGTGCGTGCGTGCGTGCGTGCGTGCGTGCGGGGGGTTGGGGGGGCGCGGGACAGTTCCCCCTTCGGCCAAAGCACGTTAACCGTGCAATATTAAACAAACAGTTCGATGGCCAGCGGTGCTGCTCTATACTTAACGCGATGTTGCTTTATTTTTAACTTGGCAGCCGACGACGGACGGACGGCACGATCGCCTCCCGGCACTCGTACGGCCGAATCGCTAAAAAGCTTGCAATTACAACCGACATTCGAGCGGGACTTTTTCGAGAGCGGGTAAAGATCGGCCCTACCTACCGGCCCCGTACTTTAACGGCGGCTAGTTATTACGGCCAGGCCACGTGACTTTTTAATAATTGCACCACGTTGCAGAGGGGGGGGGCGCACATCTTCGCCGACGGTGAAGGTTTACCATGCGCTCCCGGCACCGCTGCTACGACGAGCTTGCACCGGCTTCCCAACTAACGAATGTCCGCCGCGCTCTCCCGATACCGCGGTCTTCGTAAATTCTCTGCCCGCAGCAGCCCGCCAAGCTGTCCTTCCTCGTGCTCTTTCTCTTCCTCTTCCTCGTCCACTTCCACTTCCTCTTCTTGTTCTCGTTCCTTATTTTTCTTGAAGCGCTCGGCCGCTCGGCGAAGCTGCGGGCGACAACGCGCGGCTAACAAAGCCGGACCTCTTCGCGGGAGCCGGGCCGACCGAGACGGGCGCCTGCGGCGGTGGTCGGGGCCGAAGAGCGAGGGGGTGTGGAAGAGGAGAGCTAAGAGCGAGCCGGAGGATTAAGGGGGCGCAGGCGCTGCGGCGGACAAAGAGGCGCGAGGTTGCCAAGCGTACTGCGGACCGATAAACCGGCGCTTTCTTACCGATAGCGAGGCAATGCCCGGGACTCGCTAATTCTAAACCTATTCACGCGTCCCCTGTGATCCCCAATAACCCCAATAACCTTTTTACAGTACCTTTTTACATTTACCTCTACCTCCGCTAATTATATTTCTCCATTTATTTATTTATTTATTTATTTATTTATTTATTATTTTCTTTGATTGTAATATGGCAATTAATAAAACGCGATCGGTTAGCGTAATTAATCACTTACCGATCGATGTAATTGACCCTAATATATCCTACGACACTAGGGGAGCGTACAACCACTAGCTTAAAGTGTGATTATGGGGTGCTGGAAGCGACACGACTCTTTTCAAATTATCATGGGATCAAAGTATTTTAATGCCCGAGTCGTTAATACGTGCTTCAATCCTATTTAAGAGCGGTCCCCTGTTATTATTATTATTATTGTCGTTGTTGTTGTCGTTGTTGTTGTTGTTGTTGTTATATAGCTTTTATAAGCTTAATCTTGCGGTTGTGTTTTTATTAATACGGCTAATTGGAAAGTCCATAATAATTCACGCTGGAATCCATTGCTTTCGTATAATGAAGTTCGCATAATCCCAGGGCTTACTTCAGTGCATCAGCCGATTCAGGTATAGGTTAATTCCCCAAAACAAGACTGACATACTCCGTCCGTCGTTCCTCCGCCACACAAGCCCTTACTTTATTTCCAAGAATATTATTATTTAATCTGCAATTTATGAGAAATGCTAACGATTTCGTGCAACGACCGACAAGTTCCCCAATACGTTTCGTTTTGACCTACGAAATCACGGTCTCATTGGTCGTTTATACAAATCTTTCGCTTCCATACAAATGCTTCCAATGCTTTCAATAGCAGTTTTAAACAATTTTCCGTCTATTATGGAACTATTCGTCGAGTTGGTGCCAGTTCAGAAGTAACCTCGAGCAAGTAATTATATACCGACATTTAAACGGCATATCTTAAATTACGAAAGCAATTGTGTTAATAATTTAAGGAACTGATTGTTGGCGAATGAGGATGTTTCAATTACATAAAAGAGAGGACGAAGCCATTACTGCCACTTTCGACAAAAATTCTAAAGGTATTTCTAATTCTAATTTTATTCAACTCCTTGGCTATTATGAAAGTTTTGAAAATGTGTACACGTTACATTAAGTCTTATCTTATTAAGTTATTTTCCTCTACGGCAATAAGTTTTATTATACCCATCAGTTTTTGAATTTGAATATGCTTTTAGTGTAATTGTAAAGTAAAAAGCATCGGTTAAGATTAATTAAAAGCTTTATTTTAATTTCCCATTTTCGTTTAATTAAATAAATGGATCGCGTTTCTCTGCCGCAATCGATTATCATGATCAATCGCGGAGCAGCGGCGTTTTTATAATTTCGTAATTGACTCGACTCTATCCCCCCCCCCCGAGCCTACGCAGTATATGCAAGACATCAAGACGCGTAGAAAAATGAGAAAATAAAACAAGCTTTTGTTTCACGTGAATTAACGCTTCGCTGGGAGTAGTAGTCGAGTCGCTCAAAGATACGCGGGGAGCTAAGAACATCTGCGATATATCGAACGGCTGTGAATCGAAGATGCTGCAGTCGCGGCACACTGGCGTCATATCCTTGGACGATCACGAAGAAAAAGAGGAGCTGATTTCGCAAGTCCTCGAAAGACGGAAAACAATCGAGGGTACGTGCCATTTATACGTAAAAGCGAACATAAAGCAGTCCTCCCGCTAGTCCTCCCGCTAGTCCTCCCGCTCAATCGTAATATTAATCTTTCGATATTTTTACAGATTTTTACAACATTATTTATAGAGTAAAGGCCGATATCGCCGAGTCAAAGAGGCAAAATCATGTTCTAACCGAATATATGGCTGATTTAATGGATGCTGCCAGTGTCTTGTGCCCGCTGAAGAAAAAACGAACGGCGGACGTACTGTAAAGAAAGTAACATTTAATAGCGCCTCTAGGCTTAATTTATTAGATAGTTAAATTCCCTGCGAATTTTTAATATATTTGACGAATTGGTTACTCTAGAAAATAAGCTTCTTGTACAAAGCACGAACGAGCCTTACTGCCTGTCTTCCAGTTCATTTGTTAAAAAATATTGTATATAAATATTGTTATGAATAAAGAAACGACGAATCCTACTGTAAATGGTTGTCGGATCCGATTCTATAGTGTAAATAAGACAATTTGACGAAGAAAGCGAAGCGAATTTATTATTATGCAATTGAGGGTAAATAAAGTAGAGAGAAAAAAGAAAAAATGAGAAAATGAATGACGTAAGTCAGGCGTCAGTTAGCGGAGACACATCGGAAAGTATAATTGCAGTGCAAGAGAAGCGGATCAACGCGCCAAAGGAATATACTCCGTTATCACGTACCGTTAGAAAGTAGGTGGTAGTAGGGCCAATAAAAAATTTTCCTCCGTAAGGACAGTGTCTCTCAAGGCTGACGTGCAATTCAAATTACAACTACATATCCCCTTACCTTAACTTATTATTTTATCGGAGTCTAATTCGTGTTATTAAAAAATTACATGCGCGCCTGCAGTGTGTAATTGAAGTTGATCCACAAATTATGCAACGTATTGAGCCTTGGCAAGGCTTCTGAACCACTTTTTACCTCTAATTGAATAGTACGAAACGGAAAGTGTGTGTGTGTGTGTGTCTGTGTATAGTAGTAGCGGTAGTAGTAGCGGTAGTAGTGGTAGTAACGCCAGTCAATGCTTGCGAGGAAGCGAAAAGCATCGAGTTTTATAAATCTTTGTTGCTCCGTCGCTTTAATTTATCCGCCTGTAAATAAAATGATCGTGACAATGCGTTATAATTAACGCATTGTCCGCTACAAATCGAGGATGAAGAATCGTATGATTGTGATTGGCTGAATGAGTCGTCGTCCGTCGGTACGATTCGCAATAAAGTGAAACGAACCGAAAGGAGGAGACGAGAGCTCGGAGAGCGAAATCATGCGAATTCCTTTGGTAAGGCACAGAGAAAGTGAGAGATAAACGTAGAGGCGGATAGTCTATGCGTGAAAAGTAAAGACAAGAAAAGAAACGGAAAGAGAGAAAATCCGGGAGAAAAATAATGGGAATGTAACGGGAATCAATAAAGTCTCGAGTGTGCGATTCAATTTCGAATGTGATTTTACTTTATCGAACGGTGTTTAATACATACACGTAAACGGTAATGCAAACAGATTGTCGCCTGTAAAAAGGAAAAGATACAAACGATAATTACGTAAGCGTTCCTGTTGTTTTACGAACTAATTAAAAAAAAAAAAAAAGAAAATCCAGATAAATAAAATCCAAGGACAATAATAAAAATGACGAATACGAATTAGTAATTTATGATCCGATCTTACCTAAAGAATGCGAGGTTGGATTGATTTACTTTGGCCCAATACCGATCGCAATAAATTTGATAAACCCTCATTACCTTATTTCATTCTTTCTTCCTGCGTTCGTTCGTCAACTAAGTGAGATACTTGACTAAAGGGCGGGATTTCGTTAATTGCGTTAATCGTATTGCTAATGCACCAGCCTAAGCCTAAGAGCTGCCCTGACACGAGAATTGACAGACGGAGCTCTGCTAATGCTACCGAAGGACGGGAACGGAGGGGTGGGGTGGAATCATCGCGAATCAGGGTAAAATCAATAGTTAATAACGGGAATGGGAGAGAGAGAGAGCGAAATAAAGAAGGCGGGGTAGCGGTCGCGGTCGCGGTCGTGGTTGGGGGAGGGGTGACTTATTTAACGCTCCGTTAAATACGTTTAGTTTGCTAAATATATAAATAAAAAAAAAAAAAAAAACCCCTCGACTACGTCGAATGGACGACGAATTTCAAGGGCGTTTGAATGAGGGGCAGGAGTAAAGGGCCCAATTATTTATCGTTAATGGCGGAGGGGAAGACGGTGGCTCAAGGGGGTTGGTCGGTGGGGCGCGAAATTTCACTCGTCACGTTCAATTGTCGATTTCGTATTTTCGAAAATATCCCCGGCTAAGTGGGCAGATGTCGGCCCGGAGGCCCCGGTCGGCACGTGCCGCCGCCTACTTGGGAATAAATTTAGCCGGCCCGATTAAAGTATGCGGGGGCCCGCGTAAAAAGACCGGCTGCTCGACATTTTCACCGTCCGGCCTCGAATAAAAGCGAATACCTGACTCGAGCCGAGTCGACCGACGGCTCGTACTCACCACCTTCCGCAATGGGGGTGATTCGCTGATTTTCCTCCGCGATCACGCAACGGGGCCAGTTTTTTTGTTTTTACTTATCGTGTGGCAGCGGTGCCGAGGGATCGGGAAGGCGAGGTGGTCGTCAAGTCTGCCTGTCTGCCTGCCCCTTTTCCTTTCCATCGTAACGACTCGAGGAATTTATTGCCCCTACGTGTAGTACGTCTCTGCATTACTCAGCTAATGATATTTGATCGTTAGCGCGGAACGGGCAGCCTCGAGCCGGCCGCCCGGGCTTCGGATCCATACACGCCCATTATCGTTATAGAAATATAATTATCGCTCACTGATTTGGAATCCGGCTAGGCTGCCTCAGTCGCACAGACGTATTCGCGATCGCTCTCCTCCTCCTACTCCTACTCCTCCTACTCCTCCTCCACCACCGCCACCACCACCGCCACCACCACCACCACCGCTACCACAGCCGCTTGGTTCAGTCCGCATCCCTTAGGCAAGCCGAATAACGCCGATTGATCGATTCGGGCTCGCGTAGGTGCATGTGAATAATAAGCCACCGCCCGTCCGTCGGTGAGGAGAGCTTACGTCACCGGGGAAAGCCGTGCCCACTTGGGAATCCTTTGATTATAGGAGGGAATATTCGTAAAAATTGCTTGTTCTCGTCATTAATTATGCAAGAAGCCTTGTCTTGTCACGGCGTATCTCTCTGATGTTAAACAAGTTTCTCGCGCACTGGCCCCTCTCGAGTATTAAAAATATTCAAGCAACTCGAAAAGCACTTGTGCGCCGTTGTCCGCGTCATCCTCGATCGCAATGTCCACGGGACAGTCCACGGGACATCTTATTCCCAATCGGGCTTTCGAGAATTAAGTCTAGCAAGGCGGTGTTGCGTGCCCAAGACTTCGCCTCGATTTCACGCTACTCGTCTATTAACTCCCCCGTAATGTAATAATCTTAAAATAACGAATACTTTTTATTGGCCTTTGTAACGCTTTTGCCACTCGGTAATAAGGGCGGAGGAGGGAGGGGGAGGAGGGAGGAGTCAGTAAAGGAACAAGTTTCGTTACATTGGGTCGAGCGAGGATTTTTTAAGAAGAAGAAGAAGAAGTAGAAGAAGAAGTAGAAGAAGAAGCAGAACAACGACGACGACGACGACGACGACGACGACGGAGTTGTTGCGTAAGGGCGTAAAGCATAAGAGAGAATGAACGGATATTGTTATTAAAAGGATTCTTACTTGGAAATCCCTTGTCCGCGCTTAATCCATAAATTTATTCCCGGGTATATAAACCGATCCTAATTGCCAAAACACGGCCAATTGAACATTGAAGTCGCCTAGTTAACCTACCCGTAGCCATCGTTCTTGCATTAAACTTTGTTTTGCAAAATAAGTTTAATGCCTGTGCGTAGACACTTAACCTTAAGCCCCGGCGAGTTTTACAAGACATTATGCAACGCACGCTTTAATGGCCATGACGTGGAGTCGCAAAAGTCCCTCTCAACTGGAAAAGTAGCGAATCCGGAATGCATAATATTAAATCATTAGTTTAAGAGATGGATGTCACCCACGTGTGAGGATCGGCTTACCGCGTAATCGCACCGCGATTCCGACATTGGTCCTTGGCAATCTTGGCTCGGCCCTCTCCCTCGGTAAAGAAGGATATTGCACTTATCTTGGCAATTAAACACTACCGAGAGGAAGGAATGACTTTGATGTAATTCCACACCGGCGAGGCGTCCCAAGAATTCAAAAGTATACCCCAGTTTGTTATGGCTCGTCTCTCCTATGCAGCATCGCGTCGCTCCCTACCTCCCTACCTCCCTACCTCGCTTCCCCGCCCTCGCCCCCTATCCCACAGATGAACAATACGAGTAAGCATCAATTCCTTTTTTGCCGTTTTTTTTTTGTTTTGTTTTTTTGTTATTTTTATTATTCTTTATTTGCAGCCTCGCCGATTGCATTCTAAAGAAGGAAGGAGCATCGCTTGCTTATGGCAACTCTCGCTGGAATCTCATGTGCATTTCATGCGCCGATGACTCACTTTTCCCAAGAATACACGCATCACTAAAGTCTCATACGGATAATATGTGCAGAAAATTGAAGCTCAAGCCCATTTTAATAGAATAACTACAATTCGTGCCTTTGAAATCCTATCGATTATTTTATTTATTTATTTATTTATTTTTTATTTTATTTTTTTTGTTTTTGTTTTTTTTTCGTTGTCGTTGTATCGTTTCGTTTCGTTTTGTTGATTTTAATAAGTTATGACGTAAGAATAATATCTTTAAATATCTCTTACAGATGAAGGCATGTTTTTTTTTCCTTAACTAAGTAACCAATAAATGTAAATTAATGCATTTTTAATTAATTCGCAAACAATTTAGTTATAAATCTTTCGAAAAATTAATTACCGGCTAGATGTTGGATTGTGCGTTGAGGATATAATAGCAGAACTTGGGGCTACATAAACTGACATGTGCGGGATGCTTATTCACTTAATGATTCCTCGACACTTACCTGAAACGAAAGCAAAAAACCAATTATAAATGCAATGATATAAATCTAAATATACATATAAGTAATGAATATTTTGCGCGATCGAGCATAAATAACACGTACGTACATACGTACTAAATTACTATTGTCATTAATAATTGAATGCTAAGGAGTTATAAAGTATACTTTTATTATAAATGATACACAATCATAACGAATTTTCAAATGATTACTCTATTGATTCTAAACTAAATCATGATTAATGTCCTCCACGTCTATAATTTTATTGATAAATTACAGTTCAGTGGCAAAAGAATAAAATATGAATACGAAACTGTTACATAAACGTCTCAATGTAAGGGATATTTTATAATTTCGACGTATCCGATGTTAAAAGTACTCCCCGTCGTACTCCCAGTTATTGTACTACTGATCGAGCAGTAAATATTGGACTTGTCCTAAAGCGCTAACCGAGCGATTAGTACAAAATAATCCTTTCTGTTCTCATATTCTGTTTTTTTTTTGTTTTTTTTTTTGTTTTTTTACCTTCCTTTTAAAGGTTCCGGTAAACGAAATGTTTACATAATAGAAAGAATTTATAAGGCCGACATGAAGTATCGTACGAATGAATGGAAAGTTATCGAGAATAAAATATTCATCGGTTTATCACGCCTTGGCGTGTATGTATTGCGCAGTCTCTTTGGACTCTCCTCTCCTCTCTCTCTCTCTCTCTCTCTCTCTCTCTCTCTCTCTCTCTGACTGGCTCTCTCGAGTGGGCTCGACTCACTCGTAATACCGAGTGGAATCCGGGGGCGGGGTGCGGTTATTGGGGTTGTCCCGTCCCCGCCCCGCTCTCGTTCATAGTTTTTTTTTTCTTTATACTTTACGAGCTACATGAGCATCCGCGAGACGAGATGTAACCACCGGGCGAATAATCGATTCGGTAATGAAACGGGCCTTAATACGCATTCGGATATTACCGATCGAGGCGTGAACGATAACTACGATCTTATCTTACGTTGAATTTTCATTGCTCGAATAAAATACAAGTCTCGGTGCGACGACGACGACGACCACCACCACCACCACCACCACCACCAGCTGCTGCTGCTGCTGCTGCAGCTTATGAAACACCGTAACCTTGAGAATAGTTGAGGATTATCGCGTTATTTAGTGCATAGAAATGACAACGGCAACGGCATCCCATACGTTTTAACGCTAATCCGCGGGGTTACTATTATCGATTAATAACAACAACAACGACGACGACGACGACGACGACAACGACGACGACGAGGAGGAGGAGGACAACAAGAACTCTGATGAATAATGGGGGGTAATAAAATGTCGAGACGAGTAAACGACGATCGTTTTCGTATGATATTTAAATGGCGCGCGAACAAAACGTTTTCTTTTTTTTTTGCCTCGAACGAGTACTCACGTACGGACAATGAAGGAAATTGTGTACTCCCAGCCGAGAGTACAAGGACTCAGTGTGTCCGAATACAAGGTGCAAGGGCATTTCGTCTGCTCGTTAATCAATGTGCTTGGCCCCCACCCCCATCCCCACCCCACACCCCCGACCCATCAAAAGTATAAAAATAAAAAAAAAGAAAAAAAACCCATTTATTTCGAATATACTGCATAAAGCGGCGGGGAATAAAATTAAAGCGCGGGGAGCTCGGTAAATAAGGAGTTTACTCTTTGGGAGCTGCGCGGTCGGCCTCTTTTTTTCCCCTCTCTCTCTCTCACTCACTCACTCACTCACTCACTCGCTCACTCACTCGCTCACTCTCCCACCCTCCCAATAATCACGGTAAATATTTCACACTCGGTCCGCAGGGCTGACAATGCAGCGGAGCCTCAAAATTCTAAACATTGTTTATTTACGAGCCGTAGGGTGATAAATGGCGGGGCCCGAAGGAAAACCCCGTCCCGGTACCGGCGGCGGTCGTTGACATAGGCCACTCGGCTCCGTCTCTCCCTACCCCCCCCCCCCTCGCCACGAAACCTTCGCGCAGTCCTTCGGATCGTGCGGACGGAGAAAGTTAGGGGAGGGGGAAGCTCTCGCAGGAAATTTCGGGGAGCGCCGCCGACGCCGCCGCCGCCGCCGCTCGAGATAATCGTGCCGCGCCTCCGATGCCCGGGTCAGATAAGAGCCCGTGACATTTGCGTTCCTCGGTGCGCGGCGCGCTCTCTTATTTATCGGCACCACGGCTCGACGGCCTGAATTCGTGATTATTAGCGGGGGCGGCTCCGGCACCGTAATTTCTCGTAATTTTTCGTAATTTCGCGAGAGTCCGCACCGGGACCTCGGGTAGGTCCGCGTAATTTATAGAGGACGAGCGTATTTTTTAGATGGATGTGGGCTTCATGTGGGCCCGGAAGTACACCGATCTGATAATTAATCCGTGGGAATGGCATCCGGCATCGACGCCGGTGCTCGGCTCTGCCTCCGTCAGCCAATAATAAGCTGGAAAAAATGGCGGAGAGCGGGGAAGAAGAGGCTCGTCGCTCGGCTCGCAAGTCGCGGTGCGGGACGCGGGCATTAAGTAAACGTCACTTAATTGGCTTATGGAAAAAGGCCCCTTATCTCTGACATCATCGCTTCGAATCAATATTAATACAATTTAATTAATTCGACTCGTGGACTTATTTACCTCGACATCGGCCGAGGGGCCGCTCCGCTTTAAAACCCGGAAATCTCGCATTAAAATACGTCCACCGGCTACGGGAGCCTCCGCCGTAATTACCGCGAAAATGCTAAAAAGCTATAATATTAATTAAGGCTCGGTCGTTAGTCCCATAAAGGCGTGCTTGGTTCGAGTCCGACGTCGAGGCAACCGTCGTCGGCTTAAGGCAGCAGCTGCTGCTGCTGCTGCTGCTTCCATGCTGGTAAGGTCCGGCCGACACTGCATCGACATCCCTCCCCCCCAACCCCCAACCCCGAGTGCTGGAGAAGGATCGAGGAAAATCTCCTCGACTCGGGATTATTATATCGATCCGCGAGTACGTGGATTAAATTCACTTGGGCTTGAAACCATGCCTTCCAACTAGTTTTTCATCCGGCTTTCGTCGATCGTCCCGTACGTTGTTCCTCGATCGCCGACGAAATGTGTGTCCGCGGCTTTAATTGATATTAATGACTTTAATACGTCGGCTTAATCAAATGACATTCGTTCATTGTTATTCATTAAATGGGCATTATTAAATGATACAGATGAGTTAGCGCTCGGCAAAGGCTGTCGTTTCGGCTCTCTCGCCAAGGCCTTTCTCATTATATCGTTATTATTTCAATTTAAGGGACTTCCATTTCCATTTGGTCAACTATAATCGTCGTCACACCCCCCGCCCCCCCCTTCAATAGCAGTGGGCCAGGCGAGAATTAAATATTAGAACCGTTGGCTCTCACTCTCTCTCTCTCTCTCTCTCTATCTATCTCTATCTCGATGTTAATTACTTTTCGATATTTCATGCTCGCCTCATTCCTTTGTTCGAGCGTTGTTTCGGAGAAATGTGATACGACGAATGTTAAAGAAATAATTACTTCCGAGATGCAGCTTTGATCTTCCGTCCGAATTTCAAGGAACGAACCCGATATACACGGCAATACATTGTAGATAAATAGGCATGCGTAGTATACCTATACCTCATTGAAACGTAAGCATTAGAATAGCACGAAGACGCGGCCGATTTATTAATATTTATATTCGAACGTCAGTAGTAGTGACATTAACAATATAATATTGTAACGTAATAAAGTGACGCAGCAGTGGAGACTCAATGACGGAGGACCGAATTACCATTGAATGCCGGGAGTAGTTGAAGTAGGAATGTCCCTTCCGGGTGAGGGGGGAGAGAGATAGGCGGAGGGGTTAGGAAGGAAGGGCGCGCGGGGGAGGGCGACGACGACGAACCCACCCAGGCGCGCATTAACGGGCTCACTGTGTCGCAGCAGCTTTCGATACCCTGGCACGCAGCGTCGTGTCATCTCGCACTTGGGCAGCGGCAAGCAGGACAGAGCGGATCTTTGAGGTCGGCGGCCGATCAAAACGAGGCCGATGATGTCCGGCCGCACGCGATTCGCGAATATATTCCGCGATTATTCGCGACCGAGATCGTACACGCGATATTAATAACGCGTCCCTCGCTAATTAGTCATAAATCGTTACCGCCTCCCCCGACCCCCTGCTGTTTTGTCATGCCCGCACTCCCTCTGTTGCACGCGCTCGTAAACACCGACGCTTCTTATTAAACCGAAACTCCCTCCCTCCCCCTCCCTCCCACCCCCCCCCTTAACGCTCCGCCTTTTATCAAAGGACCCGAGAGATGACTTCGTGTGAGAAAGTCTAATTTAAACGCCCTTGTTCCCCCCTCCCCCATACAGTGTCGATATTTCTTTTCCATTGTAATTAGACTCGGAATAATTAATTACCCTCCCCCTCCCTCTCTCACCCTCTCTCATGGTGCTGGTGTATGATAGTATTTGTATAAAAAGTAATTACTGCCTGAAGGTCTTTCGTGAAAATCCGCCAACGATGACGATGCTCTTACCAATAACAACAACAACAATAATAAGAATAATAAGAATAATAAGAATAATAATACATTGTCCGGTATGGTTATAGGTAGGAGCGGGTTAGCCCCTCGAGCCCGTGTTGTATTATTATGTCAATCAGAAAACGTGCATCGTTAAGAGATTTTATTTAGCGCGGCGTCGAAATAATCCTCGGGACGTGAGGCGATAAAGAGCGAGGAGAGGGATTAGAAGTAACGAGGGAAAGGACTTTGGCGTTAATTGCTTAAAAATTCGAATAGTAGACAAGCGTTATAAGTGTTAATGGCCGAGGGCTGCCACGCACTTACTTGCCTGTCGTCTTATCTCCTTATCGCGGTGCGCGATAAAAATATCACGGCGGTTATCTCCACCTGTACTTTCCCGGCGCTTATACACATTGATAAACGTAACGAGATGATCGAGCGAAATCGCGCGAACGCCATTGTCGCCATTCCGTGACTTTCTCGGGCATTATTGATATTTATTACATCATCGGCACATGTTCGGCACACGTATCCTGATGGCAGTCCCGATTACGTAGCCGAGCCATCCTTACCCATGCCCTACGGCATTAAAAAACATAATCGGTGTCGGGGATCGTTAATTTCCGATTTCTTTCGTTTCCTCGGCGCGTAGCAGTGGATCGAAACGGAATGCCGGCCACTCGACGAACACTTCGAGTTCGAGTAACGAGAAGTAAATACGGCGAGGTTCGAGCGGCTGGACGGGTCGGTGGGTCGATCTTTTCACCCGCGTAGGTCGGGGGCGACATTTTAACTCGTCGATTATCACGCAGGAATGCGCGGGAGCAATTGAATTTCCGCAGGGCCGCGCTAATTATAAAGAGCGCGTCGCATTCCAGCCTTTTAATTTAGCCGGCCGGCTGTCATCGGGGGCCTCGTCGCGTACGACGGTCATCGAGAGCAGCGTCGGAAATAACGTCGGGGAGATCAGCCACGAGGAGGAGGAGGAGGAGGAGGAGGAGCCGTGCAAAAAATAAAGGGCGAGGGCGAGGACGGGGGCGAGGGGGGGAGACAAGACGACGTCGAGGAAGAAGGTCGGGGTCGAGTAGTAGTGGCTTTTCTCGGTCTGGAATTTTTTTTACGATCGAGTGCCTCCATCCGCTCGATCGGCTAGGCAACCGAGCGAGCGAGCGAGCGGGCAGAGCAAGTTCTTCGACCCCCGTGCATCTAGCGCCCATTCCCCCTCCCACCCCAACGCGCCTTCCTTTCGGGGCGCCGAATCACCTCCTTTATTTATCGTGTGCGCGAATGTGTACCGATGCGCGCCAAAGTGCGTCCCTCCCTCCCCGGCCCGCGCCATTGCGAAGCATACAATTACCCAAGGAGATAAGGAGAGTCGCGGAGCGCCGGGTTTAATGTCATTGCTCGCGGTTTAATATCATTGTGGGTCCTCCGTCTCGCTCCTACGGCTGTAAATTTCAGTCATGATTGCGTTACAGTATTACGTATGTATAAAATGTAGATTTAAATCCCCGGCTTACTTGCCACGACGACTCTTCCTCCTTAATCGCGATGACAAGCGACTCGAGTAGTCGGTCCCCCCGCACCCGGCCCGCTTCCTCCCCAACATCGTCTATACACGTACGATACGATACGTGACGCGCGCGCGCACACGCACACACAAATACACGAGCTTTCAGCTGTAGAGCTGTACAGAGATTCGCTCCTTCGGCAAATGCATAATTTATTAACGGTCGGGCAGTCGCTGTAAGATACGCGCATTCATCTTGGGTTAGTGAAAAGCGCATTCTAGCGCAACGGGGCACTTCCGAGGCGACTGGCGAGGGGAGCGTCGGCGGTGGCGGTGGCGGTGGCGGTGGCGGTGGCGGCTGGTCGGCTGGTCGGCTGGTCGGCGGTTGGGAGGGAGGGAGGGAGGGAGGGACGAGCCTCGTCTCGTCATTGAGCGGATCGAATGGAAAGGAAGAGGCGCGATTCGACGCGTACGGAGGCGTAAACTCGTCCTGTAAATTTACACAGTCGGTAATAATAATGGGCCGAGTGATTTCCAGCAGCTTTTGCGCGCTGTAAGCGGTTCAATTCGCCGGTTCAAGGGCCTCGAGAGGGTTGAAGAGCGAGAGGGAGAGAGAGCGCGCGCGAGAGAGAGAGAGAGACCCAAACGCGCAGACGTACTACGTAGTGGGAGCCGAGCCGTGGCGAGGCGAGGCGAGGCGAGGCGAGAAGACCTTGACGCGGCTCGAATCGTCGTCGCGACGCCGGTCGAAGGATCGAAATTTTAGATGCTGACGTCACTAGCCGACCCCGGCTCCTCCTTACAATCCTGACCCTTTTAATCTGCCCTCGTAATACGAGGCGGGCGCGCGAGCCTTAAAAATGTTTACGCCACTTCCGAATTATTATCGCCAAGGACATTCGATACCCGATAAACAAAGCTGCCCCGCCTGCGGGCTTTGCCAGTGATAAGGTAAAAAAGAAAAGAGGCCAAATAAATGTGGCTATTCGCATCTGGCGCAGGGAGGGATAAGGACCAGACCAGACCAGACCAGACCAGAACAGAACAGACCAGACCAGACCAGCAGCTGATTCGCCTTTATTCGTGTAGAAGCTATGCGCGATTTCTCTTTCGCTTATTATTTTAAAAAGTATACACGCACGGCCTTTTACTCTCACAGAAGATAAACTAAGTGACAACATTTTTTTATACTTTTCCCTATTTCGTTTATTAATAAATGAATCCCGTAAGGCTAGGGAATGTAATGCTGGACGGGCCGAGTCGTCGAGTCACTTTTACTCTTTATTGTCAATGTAAAACTGAGTTGCAATGTTCGGATTTATAAATTTATTCGCAAGGGGGGGGGGGAAATGTGCGATGATAAATAAATTGCGGCTACATAATCCTTCCCTCTTTCTTCAATTACGCAAGGGGCCCGAGCGGGACTTAATAATTAATAAAATAGTTTCGATTCATTTGCGTGATTAAAGACTCGGTAATTATAATCAAAATACAGCTACGTATAAGCATTCCCAGGAAAAGATAATGTAAATCGGCTGAAGGGAAATGTCTGCCGCTCTCGCTTTATATTCTAATACGAGCAATGAGCCTCGCGCAACGTTAGACGGGAAATTTATAATAACCATAAATTGCAATTAATTCTAATAAATTGTAAATTATAAATTTTAATAATACGCACGAGAGCGAATTGAATATGTAACAAAGAGTTGCTTACGTGAAACGAGGCGCGTAATTTATCTATCGATGCTGCTCGGCAAATAAGAGAAAGAGAAAGAGAAAGAGAAAGAGAAAGAGAAAGAATTCGTCGCAACGAAGTCAATTTACGGAAATATGCACGTAGAGAATATATATATATATATATACACACATATTTTATTTAATAATTTAAAAGAGTTACTTGGCATACGCCGCGTAAATTGTCCAAGTCATATTCAGTCTTTCCGGAGAAGCTTTGAAATCAGATCATTTAATGCTGCTTTGAAATTGAAGAGCGAAGGAGCGGCCGTGGACGGCCGAATGGGAGTGGGAGGGGCGGAGGGAGCGGCACGTATAAATGACTTAAATAAATATTATTATTGAGTGACGTTGGCAAGTTTTTCAGGCCAGAGCAGGATTTTTGTTTAATAACACGGTACGGTCGGTCTATCTAAGCAAGCCTCGTCGTATTCGGTAACATTTGGATAGAGTCCCCCCTCCACCTCACCCCCACCGCCGAGACGCCCCAACCAGCCGCCATTCATTTTCTTTTCTTCGAATGGACATGCAAGGACAAAAGTACCACGGTTGTTCTAGTTTCTATTCTTAAGAAAATCCCGTCCAGAAGCTTTATGTCGCTTAGTGCGCAAAATTATCCACACTCCCATCTAAAATCCGGATCTTTACAGCTTCGCGTTCAACCTTACAAATTCAAATGTGTCTCGTGGTTAAAAGAAACTTTCACGAAACAGAACGAAGCTTTTGAAGTACGACATCGAACGTCGCGCTACCCCCTCCCTCGCCCGCTCGCTCATCCAACTCTTTCTCCGAAGATACTTAAAATACAGGCCAAGTGAAACAAAACAAAACAAAACAAAACAAAACAAAAAAAATAAAAAAAAAATAAAATAAAATAAAATCGCTGACGAACGTTTAGGTTATTATCGTTCGGAGAAATCCAGGTAATACTTGTACAGGAAGAGAGAGAGAGAGGGGGGGGGGTCGTGAGCATCGGAAGCTCCGCTTTTCGCGAGGGTCTTGCAATCGCATATAGGAGAGGATGAAAAGGGCTGGAGAAGTGACTCGTAACGCAAGTGCACGAGTCTCGAGAGAAAGAACCGCCGTGGCTTTTGCGAGTATTTATAGACGTGCCTTGTCTCCTTTCTCCCTCTCGCCCTCTCTCGGTCACCCCCATTATATGCCACAGTGCGCCAGCACCGCTGCTGCCGCTGCTGTTGCCGCTGCTGTTGCCGTTGCTGTTGCTGCCGTTGCCGTTGCTGCTGCTGCTGCTGGACGGCAGATGCGAGCTTTTGATCAACGCGGAGCCGAAGCGAGTGCCCCGCACACACACGCACGCACGCACGCTCTTTGTTTACGATCGCTGGCCCTTTAGAATCCGGAGCCCCTCGATCCGCCGCGACTATCGCCTTATTTCGACGTAGCGATGCATCTTTTGCGGAGGGACGCCATTAGATAATTAGTCTTACGCGGCAATATAATTATTACCCAAGGCCGACCGATAACATTTAACGATAGTACTCTGACACGCTGCAACGTCTCGTTCTTTCTCTGCACTTCATTGGCTCCGTTGGACGTATTGCGACGGGCGGCTAAGGTAAGCCAAACGTCATTATAACCACACGTCTTACGATTGCGATCTTAATCCGCCCGAGAGCCGGGATAACGAGCGCACAACGAATGCCCCCCCCCCACCCCGCCCAATGATTACGCGCCATTTACTACGGCTTGAAAAATTATCCCGTCTCTTTTTTATTTTCATAAATGATCGACAGGGTACAGAGATTATTCAATACGTGCAGGCCGATACGTGTCCGTCTCCGATACACGAGCCGAATATAATAATACATTTCCAATAATATCGCGCGGCCACTCGCAACTACGTGCGACGCCCTCTGCTCCATACAATTTACGTATGAATATTTCAATTATCGTATGCTAGTGCCATTTGTTTGGATAAACAGATCTCGTTTGGATAAACATTGCTCGAGATAACGCTACGCTGCTAACGTTTAAACGATTCCTAAATATATGTAATCGGGCCGCGGCTTATTTCAACTGCATCGTATTACCAAACGAAAACACGCGAATGATTATACTTTGTAAAAATATGATTAATCAGCTCGTTTCGGGAAATCGTTACCCAATAACTTCTCGGCCCGCAAACGTTTTTATTAATTATACAGAACAGTTCGAGGCCTAAGTATGGAGAAATACTTAGGTCTGCGCCACTTAATGTCATTAAATATTAATCTCGACTCGCAGCTTAACGTACATACATACACACACACATACATATTCTTTGTAGAGATATGCGCGCGTGCGCAACGTAATTTATGCATACGGCATGGAATTACATTGATGGCACCTCACGCAGACCGATTGTAAAATTCACGACCTAATAATAATAACAACATCACTTTGTTTTTGTATAACATAATGTCGCCGCTTCAATTGAAATAGTGCCAAATCGCGAGGTTTTAACGTAACTTCGTTACATATTCCCCCTATTTCCAGCACTGCTCCAAAACCAATTGCTTATTTATTTTTAAAAGCAAAATATTCGTAACGAATTGGCTGTAATTTTTAAGGGATTCGCCATTAGCGTATCGCGTGCTAAATAATACAGGCTCGAGTTTTTGCGAGTCTCGTGACGAAACTTATGCAGTGACAAAGTTTAATGGAACCGGCTCTCGGACTGACTAATACGCTCTCGCGTAATTTTGGATGGAGAAGAATAATACAGGCGGGGATTTAAATTTACAAAGAAAGCGAGGGATTCTCGTCGGTCGTATGACTTTAGGAGGGGGGAACGAGATGTATTTTGTAAACATTTAGAAACAATATTTGGAAAAGTTGGTAATGGATACAAATTCAAGTCGTTTAGGAAATTAATGTTATTTTTCACTTGACGTTTCCCCGCAGAGGAGAAGAGGGATAAGAAGACAAGAAAACGTAAAAGAAATATATATATATATACATGTGTGTGAGAGCGTGTGCGTGCGTGCGAGTAAGGAGTAAAGGACGAAAGTTATGTAGGATTCGTCTTCGAATCCGAGTGAAATTGTAAAGAATCTGGAATGCGGCGACGGCGTCTGCCGATCGACGACTTGCCGAGACTAGTTTCGGAATTTAAATATTCCTCATAGCGTAGTATCCCTAAAATAATTAATTTTAGCTCACTCGCTACTTGATTTGGAACTCGGCAGTCTAATGCTCCATTTTCCCTTTCACGCACGCCGAGGCCGAATGTGAAAATTTTCAAAGCCGCGCAATAAAGGCAAGGAGAGTCGGGTCGAAGTCGGATCGGAAATGTCGGCAGGGAGGGAGCGGTGGTGGGGTGGGGGGATGAAAAAGTCCGAAGAAAGCGAAGGCTCAGGGGTCGAAGATTGTTTTACGCTTCTTTAAAACACGTAAATAACGCTCAAGTCTTCGTGGGGGATAATAACCGAGTTCTTTGGGGTTATTGAGTGTTCGCTTAAATATAACTCGAGAGCAGCCGTTATCGGTATTATTATTATTATTCTATTCCTCGTTTGTTTCTTTCTTTTTTCTTTCTTTTTATTTTTTTGCTCGAATTATTTTGCGGTTTCGAGCAATTGATTAGCGAACAAGGCTCGCCGCCGGTCGTATAAATAAACGCAAGTAACAGTAATCCCAGAAACTGCAAGAGCAAACAGATTTCAAATTTAAAGCGTTTGGCCGTAAAGGCAAAGTATTCATAAATAATAGATATGAGTGGAGAGGTAGAGTAATGTGCGGCGGGGGGAGGGGGTGAGGGTGGCGTGCGAGCGGGGTCGATCGGAGCTACGGGAATTACGGATAAATGCAACGCTCGAGCACCGGGTTATTTAAGAAAAACAATTGCAGCGGGTAGGGGTAGGGGTAGGGGGCTGCGGCCGAAAGGGACGGAGAGAAGTATAGCGCTTCTAATAACGTCTAATTGTCCTTAGTTAGTATCGGCAGGTCTAATTCTGTAAGCCCTGCGGCAGTGGCAGCGGCAGCGGCAGCGGCAGCTCTTCGAAAAATCATTCGTGAGAGAAGGAGGAGAATGAGGAGGAGAGGAGGAGAAGGAGGAGAAGGAGGAGAAGAGGAGGAGGAGGAGGAAGAGGAGGAGGTGGTGGAGGAGGAGGCTCGAATAAAGCAAAACTAGGCTCGGCCGTTCCAAGACCACCTTCAACGTTCGCGAAACTTACTTACTTGCTTGCTTCTCGTCTCACGAGGAATCGGGAACAGCGACTTTTTAGCCACTGAGACCGTACAAAAATTTACAAATTCACCAGGTCCCGTTCCGTAAACACTATTTTCTCTACAACGGCGCGCGGCTACTATCGCTCAGCTAATTACTTACACTCTTAAGCCGCTTAATACGGCTAATGGCTTTTTCGTAAAATCATTATGCCCTCCCGTTGAAATTTTCTCGTCCCCCCCCCTCCCACCCCATCGCCTCCCCTCGCCCAGCCTTGGCTTAGCTTGTCTAATGGAACTTTTCCCTATTGACGCTTTAGCACTCCATTGGAATGAGCGGTAACTTTTATTATCGTATTTCTGTCGAGCGTTTGTAATCATTGATGAAAATAGAATGGCCAGTCGGTTGCGACTTAATCTTTGAATTTAGATGAAAGTGGACCGGGCAAAGCAACGCAACGCTTCAAAGCATTAAAGCTTACGAGATTTTACGCGACACGTCGATATTCGGTAATCTGACACCCACTCCCCCGCCCTCCTTGCGACGGAGCCCTCATCTGCATTTTCGTTAAGTCCATTGCGAATGAAAGGAAGGGCCAAGAGTCGTCGTGGTCTCGGGTCTCTTTCGGTTTCTTCGTCGCCTTGCAACGAAATCCGCGAAATCCGCACGACCGTTATAAATTACGTTATAATAATATTACATCAGCCCCGTTAACGGCTGCCTTTGGATTTTTATGAATAATAAATTTGGACGAGACCGCGGACCCAATTGCCTATAATGCCTGTTTATTTTAATATATAAGTGATTCCTTCGATTTAACGGCACTTTCGCAATTTCATCATTATCAAAGGAGTTAATACTAGACACTTTACTGCTGCTCCCGGCGCAAAGCGTACTTTAAAATTTATAACTTTGTTATTCGCCGGATGTCAAAGGGGCTAATAAAAATAGCGGCTAACAACAATCCACGCTCGTCTTGGACAAACAAAAAAAACAAAAAAAATTATAAGGTTCGATGATTCTGTTCGATTATTTAGCGCTAATAAGCGTGTTTGTTTTTTTCTTCTTATTCTTACAGTCAAAGTGTCCATTGAACATCGGTTGGCAGTCGCGGCTGTTCGCTGAAACTTTTTTTTTTTCTTCGAGGGACGAAAATCTCGCTTCCAAAGCGTTCACAAAAGGAAACATAATTTTAAAACGGAATCGTTAAAAGGATAGTTTATATAGGAAATATATTTTACAAACGGGCAAGTATTTTGAATGTGGAAAAAAGCCTAGTTTTTCCAAAGCGGGGCTTGTAATCAAGCACAATAGAAAGTATACAAATTGCAGACGTGGTTCTCTCTGTTTACGACGAGCGACTGCAATTAAAGGTAATCGACCTGTCGTATTTGCGCCTCTCGTAAAAGCAACAAAAAAAAAATAAATAAATAAAAAAAAGAATAAAGAAATGATACAAGTCGTCTACTCCGACTCTACTTTCCACCCCCCCCCCTCCACCCCAGTCTACGGGGCCGAAAGGATGGAGGGAGGGAGGGAGAGCAGGAGTATATTAATCGATTATCGGCACTCTAATTAGGCGCACCCGCGGAATGTGTGACGATGCAGAAGTAGGGGCCGACACCGCCCCTCCCCCTCCCCTCCCAAGCCCCCGCAGGTGCATTATGTCGGCCGACAATTGCATCGAGCGCATGCCGTGGGCGTCCGTGAAATATCGCTTTATTTTTGCTGAAAGCCCCATTTATCCTGCTCCACGTTTACTTCCGGTAGCATCTAAACTACCTGGTAAGTATGTAAATGCAGCTGGTGCCGCCTCTCTCGGCCACCCCCCGGTCCACCCTCGCCACCGCCACTCTCCGCGTGCGTTCAATCGGTGAACGTTACGGCGTCGAGGCTCGCCTTTAATGAAACGGCTCGGGAGATATGACTTTTGACGCTCTTACCCCGGCCCTCACACCCTCCCCCCGCGACCTACAATAATTCATCGCGAGCGGAAATTAAATTAGCCCAGATAATACGTGGCAAGATATTTGCGTCAATGATATATTATTAACTTTTTCTATGGGGCCGATACCCGAGCCGATGCATCCATTCATAGTAATGCCGTTGCGCAGCCCGCAAAAGAATACGTGAACGGTGAAATCCGTAAAACTTTCTTACACGGGAAGCATTAACGGGAAGGATATTATCTGGAATGCGTATTGGTCCTCACAATGCAAGAAAGTGTGCTTTCTTCATTCGCGTGCCTTTAATTTAAATCAAGAGCAGGCATATATTAGAAAGCTCACGACGGGCCGCTTAAGCTCTGGCTTTGAAGGCAAATGTTATCCTATATAACTCATACGCGACAATAAAAGTGTCTAAACGCGTCGCGTAAGGGCATTGAGGATAATTCGGCCGGGGCATCGATAATACCCATTTTCATTATTTTCACATCCCCACGATGGAGAACAAGGTTTTTATAGCCGTATTTCCCAAAAGACCTCCGAAGGCGCTCGAGCCTCGGCCCAACAATGTCAAAAAAAATTCGTTATATAAATCATCGGAAGAAATGTTCCCACAATAAAAATAACGTGGCAGCCGAGGAGACGCGACCCGCCCGGGCCTCGGTAAAAGCTACGGAGGAAAGAAAGTAAAAAAAGCTACCTTTCTTCGGGTCGGTGCGCTTACGCGGACAGACGGACGCTCGCTGGTGGTCGGGGACAGCAGGGTGCAGCATGGGACGAAATAGGGGTCGAGGGTAGGAGGAGGGAGGGAGGGAGAAGAAAGCAGCCCCGATGTCAACCTTAACCTCTGGCGAGGGAGGCACGTTGCGCGCTTACGCATAATCCAACCAAGTGGGTCGAGCTCATGCGCGCACCAAGCCGCAGAAGCTACTACTACGCATTGTCCCCGTCCTGGCCCGGCGTCGCTGGCAATCGAGGGCTCGATAAAAAGGAGCGAACGAACCTCGAGAGAAAGCGGACTCGCTTTTCCGGCCGGCCAAACGCTCCGCTATCGAGAGACGGAGAGAGGGAGGGAGAGAGAGAGAGAGAGAGAGAGAGAGAGCAATCGAGTCCTACGCCTACGCTCCTTCGCTTGGCGGCGTGATAGGGTACGTCCGAACGTAGGTAGATCACCGGAGGGAGGAGAGAGGGCTGCAACGGGAAAAATATCGTCCTTGATTAAGGGACCGAACAGAGCAAACATCTGACAAACGGCTAATTTACCAAGCCAAACAGTGGCCGTAGGATCCATTGAGATCCTCAGCTTCATGCCGGGCGGATTGTTTTCCTTAGCGGCGCGGTTCAAGGAGTCCAGTCGAGCCAGACCGAGGCCGCTCTCTGACGTCAAGAAGCCTGACCGAGGTTGCGTCTGCTCCCCCCCCCCGCTCCACCACCACCAACCGCCGCCAACACCGCCGCCACCACCGCCGCCAGTAAGCGAGGTGTCGTTGTTACCAAGGGTCCATTGTACTTTGTTTGGGATTCCTGCTACGCGATTGTTACACCCATTCGCCACGGTCTTTGGTACTTGCTAATATACACTGTATTCCAGCGTTAATAATGCCTCTCAATAATGGGAGGGAGGGCCCCGTTCCTGCTACCGACGCAATTCTCCTCTCCTTAGTCCTTATTATTAGTCTCGCGTCTGACCACTGACCACCACACTGACGGAGTGTGACTGAGAGAGAGAGAGAGAGAGAGAGAGAGAGAGAGAGAGAGAGAGAGCGGGGGGGGGAGACCGGAACCGACCATGTTTTTATTTAAATGCCAATACGTGAGGGTTTTAAGCTCGAAAAGGAGGGGGGGGGAGACGCGTTCCGCTTGCAATTTCCAGGAGGAGGCCAGCTACGGGGATAACGTATTAACCTGTCTCTTTTTGTTTAAATAAATTTCGTACATCAGAAGAATTTACGACGGCGGAAAGGCTATTTAGCGGTTAAATATCTTCAAACTCCAGGTCGTAATTTCCTTCTTAGCTTGAACGGATGGAGTGATGGAGTGATGGAAGAATGGAAGGATGGAAGGATGGAAGGATGGAAGGATGGGGAAAAGGTAGTAGTAGTGATCCTACGCAGCCTGCCAGTGCTTATTATAACGTGTACGCGGTTAGAATCGTAAAGAAAGTGGTGACTCGATCGGTGATGTATAGGCAGGTTCCGAGTAAATTCTATCAAAATCCCATGACGATTGAATTCCGGAAGGTAGCAGCGGCAGCAGCAGCAGCAGCACGCGGTGATCGGTAAAAAGTCTCCGCAGGCCGTTTCTACAAACGTTTCAATCAGCCGTCTCAGGGGACGAGTGAGTAGCACATACGCGTGCGCAAAGGGCGACGCGGGGGCCGGTCGGGGACGTAAATTTGTCAGGGTCCTCGTCCCCTGCTCGAGAGAGCCACACGCCCCCGTTGCAGAGACAGACAGAGGCGCGTACCCGTCGAGTAGAGAGAGAGAGAGAGAGAGAGAGAGAGAGAGAGAGAGAGAGCGATCGCGTTGGGGAGGAGGTAGAGGCAACGACCGCGACGACGGGAGAGCGGTCGAGATCCGAGGAGGGTGGGATGGAACAGGATTTTTCATCAGCTGGCCTTGAACTTGCGGCTTTCTGACCCGTGAGCGGAGTCTCGCCGGGGCACTTCGAATGTATAATTCGCGCGACTTACGTCCCCGGCGGTGGGGCGGGGTGACTACGAATTTTCTTTTCTCATTTTCGAGCTTGATTGCTCAATACAATAACTCTCCAGACGCTTTCCCCCTTCACCTTCCTGCTGGTTTTTCCTTCCCGGACCCGCACACAACTCATCTGATTTATCGTTGAGTACGCTCTCCTTCCTTCTCTCTCTCTCTCTCTCTCTCTCTCACACACACACACACACATTCCTCTCCGCCACCGCTCCTTTTTAATTTATTTGGACGGATTCAATTTTTATTAGAAATGGAACAGAAGTTCAGACTCGGGCAATGAGTTCTCTTTGTGTATTAAGGGTTTCCGAGTCCGGTTCGCTCGGCTTTTCTTCGGCTCATATTTTCTATACGAATTTCAATGCCGATGATATTACATACAAGAGCGTATAAACGTTGGGTATAGTAGGGACGACATGAATTATAAATAATTGGTTAAGGCTTTTAAGGAGCTAATGTAAATTACGTCCCGTACAAGTTATTTTAATAAAATTATTCGATAACATCGTCATAAGGTATTAATATAGTATGAGCGCACGCGCACGGCTTTGCTTAAATGTCAAATAAATATGCCTAAATATAATGAGCTTAAGAGCTTTAAAGCGATGCTCTTCGACGATTACCAATAACCATCTTCCTTCACTATCGCCCGCCAACTTTTATTTATCGGAATAAAATAAATAAATAAAAAAGAAAGAAAGAAAGAAAGAAGGAAGGAAGAAGAACGTTGCACGTTTATTATCATGCAATTTACAAGCAATAATACGCCGGTTTGAAGGCAATTTACAAAAGATTCCGAGTAATTGGAAAAATTATCGACGGCAACGAACAGTATAAATGGTATAAATTTATTGTATTCGTTATTGAAGGCGAGTTATTAGTTTTAGCCTTTAACACGGTGTATTGCGATAAGAATTACCCGGTTAAATTAATTATACGAGAGAAAATCCGGAACGCGCTACCCTGTAGTACCGACTGCTTCTACAGGTAATAAGGACGGGGCGCGCCACCAGCGGCGCCAATGTAATTCATTAATTACTGAACAGTCTCGGTGAACTCGGCGAACGATATCCACCGAGTCCACCCGATCTTTTTAGAGGAAGCCACGACAGAGAGAGAGAGAGAGGGAGAGGGAGAGAGAGAGAGAGAGAGAGAGTGACAATCAAAAGGTTCGGCTGTTCGGTCCCGTGATTTACAGTAGACAGCGCGTTCGATCATCCGTACCGAAGAAACTGTCGATGATTCATGCCATGCGCACTTTTAATGTACATACATACGCACAATACAGAGGGCATGAAAAACGGGGCATTTTTCCGGTGCTTTCCACGCTCGATTCAAGATACATACATGCATACATATGTTCACTTTCTCTCTCGCTTCTACGCGCGTCCCCCGTCCCTGTCGCCGTTCACCGAACGTTCGATTAAACGCTCGTGTGTACACAGCACGGCCGGTCACCACATGCATAGGCGGCGTACAGTTACAATCAGGTCAACGTTCATTCGAACATTCGTAACAATCTTTGGGGCTTAACGAAACAGAGATTCCATTCTACTTTTCCGAGGCACCAAACAATTTTACTCTATCGTGACATCACTCACTACGGATATAATTACTTTTTTTATTACTCTCGTTTTGAGTGTACTTTTCAGGCAGCACATAATCTCTTATTCATTGATTTTACTCAACTGCGAACAAAAAAGAAGAAGAAGAAGAAGAAGAAGAAGAAGAAGAAGAAGAAAAAAGCTCATTTCTTTTCAATAACCCTGCGCGATACGACGATCTTTACTATTAATGTAGGAAATAAGCAAAGAAACTTCAGCGCCAATACCTCCCAATAGTTATAATTGTAATTGTTTTCATTGCCTCTTACAGCGTCATTAGCTCAAAACTATTATAAACGTGCACTTAAAGCTTTATGCAAATGCCGTTTTGAAAAGCTTATTTGCTTTTACGAAAGTTCTTATTTCCGCTATGGTTTAATAACAATTCCCATTGTCATATAATTATCTACGACAATTATGCACGTCGTTGAACTTAAAGCGACAAACCGATGGCTCCGTTTAAAGCTTTCACTTATTAACGATTCTCAAGAGAATTATAAAAAAAAGAAAAATTGTTTTCCGGCCGAACTTGGATTTTTCACGTTCCCGATGAAGACAATTCAAAGCCGATGTACCCAATTGATAGTGAAAAGTGTCGGATATAAATTACGTCGTGTAAGAACTGTCGGAAGAAACTGATCGAAATGGTAAAAATCTGTCCCCGAATGAAATGAAACAAACGATCAATGTAAGCCAATAAAACATTTACATACGAGTTTTTCCCATCGCCTAGACGAATCGACTCCCTCGACGTATTTTTACAGACTCGCAGCCAAACGTGGACTCACTCGTTATTATCTACCCGACTTTCTCGACCTTTGCCTCGAATTCGTATAGCCGATTTCTTGTACACGCGCGCGCGCGCGCGCACAAACATCTCTCTCTCTCTCTCTCTCTCTCATTTCGTAGTAGCGTTCCCACGATTATTAACGACATCAGAGGCCCGACTCGATCCTCTTTAGCGAGCGCGCAAATAAGAATCGAGCGAAGCAAAAGCCGAATAAAAATAAGATAAAGAGGAGTAAGAAGGACGTGGAGGACGGGGAGGACGGGGAGAATAAAAAGGAAGGGAAGAATGATAGAAAGGAAGAGAGAAAGGAAAGAAAGAAAGAAAGAAAGAAGCCAATTCATCGAGGCTCGTTACGCAAGTCGCGCGCTTATTCAGATAAAATGCGCCGATAAATAGGGCGAGTGCTTCGGATCGATTTATCGCGACATTCCTTTACTCATTTATCGAGTCATTCTTAATAAGCTTTGGGGACGAGTCATTACGGGCTGTAACTGATTCGTTGAACCGCTCCAAGAGATTTCATTCGGAGCTATCCTTCCTACCTCCCACCCCCCTCCCCACCCCCGACCCCCCGACCCTGCCCCTGCCCCCAACTCCCCACTTCCCATTCCCTTTCGTGAATGTGTAGGTGCGATTCATTCCGGGGTTGTTGGATAATCCCGCGACCTTTTTTTCTCTCAAAGCGCCAATACTTGTCTTTAATGACGAGGAAGTAATTGAGAAAGAAGCCTCTTTCTTCAATATACGCAGGACAATTATGCGCTTGTGTAGGCGCGAGCGACGCTAACGTCTAAAACTATGATTAATTAATCTTTATAACGAGGGGATAAGAATTACTTGATGAATTATCGGCTCAGACAGACATTCGAAAGATTTTCCAATCCTTTAACTTTACTTTAACAATTTTCCTTTCCCTTTCCCTTTTCCTTTCTCTCCCCCCTCCCCTCCTTCCCCATCGTATTATGTAATTTTTTTTTTCCGCCTCTTATATCTCCATTCATTTATGCTTTTTTTTTATTTATTTTTTTTTTATTTTATTTTTTTTTATTATTATTATTCTGCAACAACTTTTCAATCGCATACGACGTTATATAATCTCCGTTACGAAATCCCATCGATATTATTTGACGTTGTAAAAATAAATCTGATTCTTTCGACAGGCCTTGTTTGTTGAAGGCAATAATGGCGAGTCAGTTAGCGAGCGCATAGAAAAGCCAGTAAGACTTTATAACATTAAATTTATCCATTTTTTCCCCCTTCCTACAGCACATTAAAATCATATGTGTTTTAGAGTCCCAAATTAATAGTAGAATACGAGCTTTATTTAGTAGTTCTGAGTAAGGCGTAGTTATTATTATTTAATCCCTATCGTGCGTCCTCCATTCGATAGCGAGAGGAAACGAATCCGAAGACCAAGAAGGCTGTATAAGTGTAATAATAAGTAGGAAGGATAATGTTTTCGTGTCGTAGATTATTTATAATGGCAAAATATCTGCAATCGCACCGATCGTGGAAATATCAGTGTCAATGTTGTGCTGGAAGTAGCACTAGGGAAAAGGATTTGTAAGCCTTCCGAGGGGATTTAGCTGCAATAAATACCTTTGTAAGTAGAGTCTTTGGATATAATTAAATATCCGAAGCTCGGGAAATGAAAGAGAAGGGCGATGGAGGGAGTGAGGGAGGGAGGTAGGAAAATAAGGCATCGATAAATTCCCGGCGTCGATAGCGCATACCTCACGCGTGGAGGAGCTCCACGCCCTTCCTAATGCGGGATTCGCCAATGAAATCGTCCGATCGGCCGATTCGGCGGTCGGCCGAGGGACGCGGACGGGGGGGGGGTAAAAATAAGCAGAACCGACGGGGCACACATCCGATAGTCATTTATTCGGCCGAGCTGGCTATTCCGATACGAAGGGCCACTTATCGGCGTTACGGCAATCGAGGATCGCTAGACCGAGCCGGCCGCGCCGATCGACGCACTTACCGTGTGCGTGTACCTACCGTGTACCGTGCCGAGGAGAAAATCGCCCAACAAGTATAGAGGATAAGCGGAGCCTCGCACCCCACCCACCGCCCGGTCGACGCACCGCAACCGCCGCCGACCAGCAACTCCTACTACTAATTCGGCACGTCCCGTAATATTTGGCCGCCGCCCCGACCAATGACGATGGCTGCGGGCCGACTCGGCTCGGCCGCTGTAAAATTTTTTATGGACGTGTGCGGAGTAGTAGTAAACGGAGGAAACGAGCCTCCCCCGCACGATTTTTCTCTCCCGCCGTTGGCAGTCGAACGAAGCCGCTCACCCACACCGACAGATGGTGCGCTAATATCCGCCCGCCACGAGGGGGCTGCTTCCACCCTCGTGCTTTATTACATCCTCGCGATAATTGATCCGCGTCTCGTTATTGCTATAGGTTATTCTTTTTTTTTGTTTTTTCAATGACATGCGTCGTAAGCACGGCGATGAATAAGTAACGAGTGTCGAAGTAAGTAAGTAAGTAAGTAAGTAAGTAAGTCAAAGACCTTTAATAGAAAAATTTTGTTATACTCGTTTCAACAAGAAGTAGTCTTGCCGCTATCCGTGCACAATAAATTTATACGTATATACGCACATACACACACACACACATATATATGTAACAACAACAACAACAACAACAACAACAATAATGATGATGATGATGACGGTGATAAAAAAATAACGGAAAGAAAAGCAAAAAAAAAAAAAAAAAAATGTTCGTAGAAAGAGTGAAAGCTGAAGACTAGAATATTATAGTCTTCCCAGAGACTGCGAATGGCATTTAGCGATGCTCGATACAAAGTTTCTTCCGGCAATAATTTTTAATGCAGACCTTGCATAACGCTCGGTAACGACATTGCTCACGATCGAGCGTATGAAGCATAGAGTAGTAGATGCTTCTTTTATAAAAGCCTCGAGTACGGGAGAGTAAAAGAAAAAAAAAATGAAACTACAAATGCTTTCGGATTTTTCAGAAATACCGCCCGTACAAAGGCCAATGATGGGCCAACGCCGTCTGGGGGGAGGGGGGCGACCTAACACAAAGAGCCGCTTGTGTCGGAGCCTAATACTTGCCTTGCCTTGCCTTGCCTTGCCTTGCCGCTCCTCCATCCTTTCCCTATATCAATTACAAGTAATTGTCTCCTTGCGGCTCGCGCTCCTTTTCCTGCTATTATTGATTCGCGAGGGGGAAAGACATTCAGCCATTATTCACGAGGCTTTCGTCGCTCGGAATCATGATAAAGAGGGAAATTATGCCGAACGACCCTTGGGCCTCGACGCTGAGCATCCAAACCGTATCGATTAACATTATCAATCGGATTTTAATAATCTACGTTTCGTCGGGTGGTCTCCTAGACTCTCAGAGCCCCAATAACTGTATCTCTATTACTTAAAAAAAAATATTTATTTATAAATAATATTACTCTAATATACTCGAGTTAAGGAGTTCGTTAGTCAGTTACGCTGTTATTGCTCTTACTTGATAATTATTATTTCGTAGTAGACTCTGTGTTGGACAGGGGATCTAACAGTGACTACGATTATACAAGCAGGCCTGTTATATTTCAATTTAACGTGATTTGCATAAGTCGGAATTTGGAATTCGAAAGCCATTCGGATCTCATCTATTTACATACCACGATGAGACATACATTATTGGCAGTTATATCAAGCAGAATTATTTTGCATTATTACAAATATTACTTTTTTTTTTAAACCCAAGAGCAATGACTATTTATATGTCAAAATACTTATTAAGACAACAACAAAAAACAACAACAACGCTAAATTAATCCGTCGTAAACGATGTATCCCTTAATTCAGAATAGCCGGTAAATCGCGCTCATTATTAACAACAATGGATCATTAGCATTGTATTTTATTTTATAATATACTACTAATTGCCAATATGTTTATTCAGACTTAGATTGTCATTAATTGATTATGAGCGTTTAAATCATTGAGTAACGTACATTGAAGCAGCTTATTTTAACGTACTAGTTTCAAAAATTAAAATTATGACGTCACAATACAACCATTGACGCATTGAGGAGAGCATGTAGCATTCTAACGACACGTAATTCAAAATAAGAAGCCGATAAATACTAAAATACTAGAGTATTCACGAATTCCGCTCGTAATTCTCCTCATTTTTCGCTTTCCTGAATTACTTAGTTAACTTTCTATTCCGCATGAATAATTAAACTGTCAATCGTGTGAATAATCACGTAGGCTATTTATACAACGATATTACGCATTCCGATGAAATCTTCGGCGTTCTACAATAATGACAATTATAGCAATAAAATTAGTCGACTGGGCGTTCTAAATATCAAAAAAAATCGTCCCCTGTCGTCTCGTCGATCAATAAGTAACTTCGAATTCCCGCGAGTCTGCTGGAAAACTAAGAAAAATATTTTTCCAAGCGCTATCTCGCCCTTCCACGCCAATCAAGTGTTTTCACAATGACAGCGTCGAAGGACAAAGATTTTCCAATCACAGTGACTAGTCGAGCTCGTCTAAAGGGGAAAAGGGCGCGATCACGTGGTTTCCTTACGCGAGGCGACGACTCCTTAAATAGGTAAGCAGCCTTCTCTCTCTCTCTCTCTCTCTCCCCCTCTCCCCCATCTCTCTCTCTTTATATATCTCTGTCTCGGCAGGAGCTAGCGACCAAACACTTAGGTAGAGGCCAGGCCAGATGAAGACGTAGGCCAGACGCGACGGTACTCTTAAGGGCCCCGATAAGCAAAACTTGGCACTATCTTCTTCCGTGGCGCTTCGATGTACTCCGAGTAGATCGAAGCGCCACGCAAAGCAGCTAGAAAAACTGCTCAGGAGATTTGAGTCTACGGTCGAATTCCACGGATGCTTGTGCTGAGTGGTTGGATCGTCGTCCTCCTCTGCTTGGTGCTTGGCGAAGTCACTTTACGTTTCCCTCTCTCCACCCTCTTGCTCCTTTTTTTTTTTTTTCTTTCTTTTTTTTTGCCATCTCCTCCCGTACTGTGTATTCAATGGTGATTCACGTCATGAAGAGTTGGCCCGAGTAGGCGGTTTCAGCGGGAGGAAGTTTGTTGAAAAGGAAATCTTTTCATGTCTCGAGTTAGACGATTTCTAGGAAAAGCCGAGAGGGGATATTATCTATCCTTAGTAGTAGTATTAGTAGTAGTAGTAGAAGGATCGAACGGAGCAATTTTAGCGAGTCGTGCATCGGATTTAGCGAAATACTTCCACAGCTCTTGTAATCTTAACGATAAGCTCTCTCTCTCTCTCTCTCTCTCGCTCTTGCTTTAGATTATAACGAGCCTCGAAGCGGATGAACTTTGTACGCTAGCGCTAGCTGGCCTCCGTCCGCTAATGCTTAACATTCATTCGTCCCCATAATTCCCATAACTGTCGTGGAATGCTTTATTTCATGACTGCTCGATGAATAAATATCGTGCCGACCTACGGATTGATAATAAAGGGCTGGGAAAAATAGTAAATAAATAATCGGTCGATCGATCCATCGATTATTATTCTTATTATATTTAATTAAAAACTTGGGCTTTTTGTATTATTCATTTGTCGATCGATGTGCGGTACGATCACCGTTATTTAGCCATTCCTCGGCAGAGCAGGGACACAAGAGGAGCAGAAATAAAAAACAAAAAAAAAAAAGCCAAAAGACTTACGTAATGGCATATTATTAAGAGATCGTATTTGTTCCCTGGCGAGCGATAATTGGCGCTATTTACTTTGGTGCTCGCGCTGCACTATAATCTGCAGGGATAGTAACGCACTCGGGCGCGCATAACCTATAAATAATTCAATATCCGTGTGCGCGGCTGCTCACCTATTACATTATTTAACGGAATGATTCATGTACGTGTATCCTTTGACTCGATAGCCGATATCGGTTTATTAAAAATTTAATAGAAGTGATTCCCTAGGCCTAAGCTAAGCGCCCCTCGTTACACGTAACGACAACAGAGCGCGATAGTCTGCCCGGGATTCCTTGTCCCGTGATTATTGGTCGCGCGAGTCCGTTTCGTTGATTAAGCCAGAATATTTATTGGATCGATCGGGCATCCGATAAATAAAGGCAGCTCCCGCTTTATTTAAAATAACTGGACTAAGTCACTTATTCCCTTTCGATTTAATAACTTTATCGCGCTGCTTGCCAATAACCCCAATAACCACGTCCCGGCCATTTAATTTATGCGCATTAATTTTGCACGTTTCATTCATTAAAATGTAAACTCTGATACACGCAATAAACGCTTTCACATGCCCGCCGTCGAACGCAAACAAATGCCTTTAGTGTTTACGAGTTCGTAAAATCCATAAAGCATACGATGATCTTGGTAATATAAAATGCCCGGCCACGCTCAAACCGACCGACGAACAAATTCAAAACGAATCAGTCCATTCGCTGCCTTCAAAAGCTAATGACTTTATTAGTCCCATCGGCCAGTATAATTTATCCGCTGGATATCATCTGTACTCGCGATACGTCGAAACGGCGAAATTTCATTAAACGTGCCGTTGAACCTATGCCAAGTCATTCGCCAACTGAGGATATGCTGATTGAAAGGAAATTCCGGGAAAGCCCCGATTGAGAGGCCCGAGGAGGAGGAGGAGGAGGGGGGGAGAGAGAGAGGGTGATACCGAGGATACGTTTCTGGGTCTCCGCCGCGGCTGGTGATGATAATAATAATTGCGGCCACAGCCACCTGGATCGAATTGAGGATGATGTTATCCGGTCGCGAATTACCCCGAACGGCGATCGACCTCGGATCTGCGTAAGCGTAATTCCGGGACGAGGCAGTCACCAAGCTGCCTCGCTTCTCTTCCAAGAGAAAAGCGATAATGGCCTGCGGTCAGTGTCTGTGTTGTGGCTGTTACTTACAAGTTATCAACTTTATCCAAGGGCTACCGACGAGTTGCTGACTTGACTTGAGCTTCTGCGGCCGCCAGTCGCTGTCTTTGTCTTTGTTTGCTTAATACGCTTCTTCACCCCCCGCCGCCACCACCGCCACCGCCGCCGCGCGTCCCTTTTACAACTGGTTTTAATTTACGAGTTTATCTCAGTTCTAGCGATTTTAGGACTGCAGTTGATACTTTTTCGTCCCACTCGCTCGCACATTCGTACATTCGACATTTGATCGTTGTACAAAAAATTTACTCTTCCACTCACTCTCTCTCTCTCTCTCTCTCTCAGTATCCTTGTGCGTTAAGTAACATTAGTCGACTTTACGATAATTGTAACATCAACTAATGATAAAGAGTTATTGTACGCGTGATTTACGAGACGTTTAAGCTTTAAGAGCGTTTCATAAAAGGAATTAATTAACGTGGTAATTCATAAAAGTAGGTTAGCGTGAAAATTAAGGAATCGCATTTAGAAAAACGGAAGGGATTCGGGCTTTCGGTTAGGCCTTCTACCTATTTTCCCCGAACTAACTATTAAATTTTAGTTAACTTTAGCAGCTGCGTACGAATAAAAAGCCGTTGCATTTAAATTACAGGAGCGTGCTTCAATTGCCGGCATTAAAAATCCATCAGGAAGCGTTGATTCTGCAAATTTTCTATTTAAAAACTCGATCCAAGGTTATGGCACTAACTAACTCTTTTATAACTACTGACTCACCGACTTTTCATTTCTTTTTCACATCTTACATAGATCACAATCTTATTAATATACATTCAGTCGTAACTTCACTTTAAGCTCTCTGTCGATTTACTCCTTTGATCTCGCAAACGAAATGGCGGAAAAATTCTTTAATAGGAACATTAAGCCGTATCGTGATTTTCGTACGTGTTTATACAGAAAACAGTAATGGAGACCTACGAAACATAAACTCCGCGAAATATTTTCATATTATTGTGCGCATATACCCCGGTATTCGTTATTTTCACTTGAAATGAGAGCGAACGAGAGAGGAGGAGACAGGATTTTATTTAAAGAGAGAAAATAAAATGAGCCAACGAGTGAGTGAGAACTTTTCCATAGAAGAGGAACAGGTAAGTCCGTACATCGTACGCATTTTTTTTTTTTTTTTTTTTTTGAATATATTATTTATGAAGTACGCTGATATGAACAGGATAATGTTTTCATTAAATTTTAGCTCACCACGTTAAGTATAATACTGAAACAGTTTATAAACTACTCCCTATACATACACCAATACGTGAATTTACATTCACAACATTAACGTTAATTTGTAGAAATATTTCATTTTTTATAATCGTACAGATACCGTCGACTAATTAATACAATTTATTATTAAAATAAATTGTATGCATCTTGTCCCCCTTTACGATTTGTATTAATCTTTACTTATTAGCGTTTTATATAATACGTAACAGTTTCGTATTTACTAGAATTTTATTTAGGAGAAGAATAAAAAGATACTTGTAAATTAAAATTAACACGACCTTGTTTTTTACGCTGAAGGATTGATCGATTAATATCTTTAATTGCCGATGGTTTTTAATTGACACGGGATTATTTTATTAATACTATTATTAATTTTCCTTACGGACAAAATAGATGATTTTACATTTTTTACAAATGCAAGACTTTGAGCTTTATTTAAAAAAAAATTTTTTTTACTTGATATTTTCATTATATGTTTAAACAGACGTTTTTCCAGATCCAGAGGGCCAATGTACGGTAATACACGTACACGCACATTCATATTACAAGATAAAAGCTGCAAGATTACGTTAAAAAGTATTTTTTTATTAATTATCGATTATGGCGTATTATTGGGTATACGATATTTACTTTTTCTTGTACGTTTCTGTTGAATGTTGAATGTAAAAAAAAAAAAAAAAATCGACAATCGTCAATAGCAATAATTTCGAAGGCGGGATTTATTACGGAATTCGAGTCTAGTAAAGGAATGTCTCAAGGATATTTTTTTATCCATAGAAAATGCTTGTCTTGCATTATCTATAGCAGTTTTTTGGCTCTCGGGTTACGCAGGATCTCGGTATAATGAACTTCGCTTCCTAAACGCCGGCAGGTGCTCTTAGTTCACGCATGCGCCCCGCGAGGCTTCTTAAGTTGTCCAACTGGTCATCTCGACGTCTCTCTCTCTCTCTCTCTCTCTCTCTCTCTCTCTCTCACTCACTCACTCACTTTCTTTCTCTAAGCTGCGTTCCCTCTCGCCGTGACCGCTATCGGAGTAACCCACGCGTCGACGAGGCGACGAGGCGACACACGTGGGGCCCCTTTGTTCGAGAGCCTACCTTGTCCCTCGATTTTCCGTTTTTCACCTCCGCGATGACCGCACACCCGTCTACACGTTATCGGGGCCGTGTCGCTGCTTTGTGTTCCGGATGTTTGTCAAACCTTTATCGGGGTCGGGTGTAACGGAGGCGATTTGACGCTGACCTGGTCAGGTGCCTACGCCCCGGCAGCCGTCGCCTTTGTACTTTTACGATTGCCTCGGCCTTTCTTATTCGCCGTTGTTTGGTTCTAACGAAAATTACATGTTTACTTCATTAATAAAGCATTATGTCCGTGAATAATACACGAAGACAAGGTGTATACACCCGTGTAATGGATCCACGTGGATGATCGCTTCTCGCTCCCTTTGAACGCTGCCGATATACGCTAAAGTATATATATATATATATATTTATAATTAGCGAAAGTTGGTAACTAACGAAACACTACTATTTATTATTACAGCAATCCGGCTGTACTAAAACGCTTTATTGGGCCGGACTAAGCCCAACATCATAAAATACACTCAACTTGAATACAATGTTGATGGATCCAAGAATATTTATTTATATTGATTTTGAAGGGTCATAAAGTCTGGCGTGTTTGTTAATTTATTGAATTATTAATTAATGATGGAGAGATACATTAATAATGAACATTTTAAGTATAAGATTAAGTTTAAGTACGTGATATGTATAATCAATATTTCAGTTCATTTAATTTTATAGAAAAATATATGAGCTTGAAGTGACGAAATACATGAAATTCCGTGCTAACTGGATATCTGTTTGTTTAAATTAATTTCATATGAAAAGTGAACTTTTAGGGGCTTAACGGCGATTGAATCTGTATTACCGTTACGCCAATGAAAAAGGTAAATCTTTATTTGACTTTATAAGAAACATAGAACGTTAATTTAATTAAAAATAAGCTAGTAATTATTCTCGTAATAGGCATTATTCAATCTTACGAACTCTAATAGTGTATCGTAAAAATATTAAAGGAATTCCGCCAAGTATATATTATTAACTTGTTTTAATTAGTAGTTTTACAGTACGTAGGTATGTATGTACGTAGGTACGTACGTATGAGTTGAGGTTTTATATGAAAACGCTAGAGAAAATTGATGTCTGGAACGTAGCTTGTGAAACGTACCTAAAACAAAAAATAAATTCTACGGTTAGTTAATTGCCTTTTACAGTGGAAAATAAAAGGAAAAAGAAAATAATAGAAAATATCAACATTTTTTTACATAGATTTCGCAAGCTTCGGGGAATCGCTTCGCTTAAATATTAACGTGACTCTGACTCCCTTAAAATATCACATTATTTCGGACGTACTTAACGTGCGTTCATAAACCTATATTTCTTCCCCATTGTATAAATATATGCATCTGACGTGCTCGTGCATCTTACATTGGAATAACAGAGCTCTCTCTCTCTCTACCAGCTACATCCTACTTAAATACTTGCTTTGAGAAGATCTGTTTAGATTGAAATCCAGCTTTTTACTAATAATCATTCGAATACATATTTATACGTACATGTATGCATTTCTCAACTCTAATGTAAATTATAGTAATATTCTAGGAAGCATTAATTTTGCCTCTCCGTTCGAATCTTAAAAGATACTTCATTTTATAAATAGAAACGTTAAAGCAGCATAAAAAATTTTTTTAAGAAGTAATTAATTATACACGAGCGCATCCATCTCTTAATTAAAAGTCGATGATACCATTTATAATAGGATGCATTTTTTTTATATTATACGTGTTCCTTGTAACTTCTTCTTTTCAATGAAATGACATTTGAAAATAAGGAAAGCACATAGAAGTTTCCACGAGCTGAGCCCAAAGCATGAAACTGCAACATCTGCCGTGTCTAGTCCAGCCTTGGAATTATAATTTTTTTTACGAGAGGTGCATTTTAAAATCGTTAAAGAAATGCCTTTTGCTCTTTAGCATAATGACGAGGCTTTTAAGTGGTGTCTCGGGCCTAAATATAAAACAAAAACAATAACAATAACAATAACAATAACAATAACAATAAGAACGAGCGTCTCTGTTACGTCTTTGCTCTAAAAATCCGTGGCCGATAGAGCGAATAAGAAGCGATAGATATGAAAGAAAGCTTCAATGTAGGTAAAAAAAATAAAAAAATAAAAAAAAAAAATAGTTCTTAGTCGTACGAGAGTACGGATGTCGAGTGAAATATTTTAAAAATTTCAAAGAGCAACGGCTCCTGCATAATTCTCCGACGAGGTGAGCGGCGCGAAGGGGCAAGGGGAACGGCAGGTTTAAAAAATGAAGCATGCGCTCGCGCGCACACGGGCAGTCCTTATTTCCGAGCAGGAACGACGACTAGAAAATAAGGAACCGGTATCTCTCTGTTTCTTTCGGATTAGCATAAACGAGATAAGAGTATGAATAAATGACTCGCGAACTCTCGCACGGCGACATCAGATTTGGCTTTCAATTGCTTGTACGTTTGTCTCGCTTGAAAGGAAGAATTGCGGACAAACAATCTTTTGATTCTCTATTTTTTCCTCCTCCTCCTCCTCCTCCTTCTTCTTCTTCCTCCTCATCCTCTTTTTCCTCTTTTTCTTCCTCATCCTCCCTTCTTTTCTCGTTTCTTTTCTTTTCTTTTCATCAATTCAATAAAGATAGTTAAGTGCAGAGCGCTAAGAGATATACTAACTAAAAACATTTTTGGATTCTCCTTCAGCCAAACGAGACGGGAGAACATTCGCCGTGCCCATCTATCTTAATAGAATTACAACTACCTTAACTAATAATTTTTGCCTACACTATCTACAATCCGTGCTTAAATTGTTAATTTTCAAAAACCGTTTCTACCTCTCACGCGAATTAATAACGTACATTTCATTTAAAATGCGCTCGGGCCGACCTCGTGCGTTTATTTAATAATGAAATGAAAAATATGATATTCAGAGGAAGAAAATAAAATTGTCTATTAGTTTATAATTAGAAAATATTACCGCCACAACTCAACTGCTTTTACAACTAATAAATACGCTTGGCAACGGCAATTCAACTTGTACGTTAAATTACATGTTTATTCAAAAAGTAAGAACGTTCTAATAATTAATGTACATGTTTTTTGTCGATAGTAGTAAATGTGTAGGGTGAGCAGGATGGTGGAGGCCGGGAGGGGAAATTGAAAATGTTAACGATGTCTAGGTTATTAGTAAATTACGCTCTTTAGCATTGACGATTAACCCTAATGAGCATTTAAAAGACAAGAAAAAGACTTCAGTGTTGAAATGAAGACAATTAAAAACTATATAAAAACTCGGGTGTTAATAAAAACTGAGACACTTTAGGCAAACCATTTTTTTTTTATTTTTTATTTTTTTTATTTTTATTTTTTATAGCCCCGTCATTTCAATTGTGTTAAAATTTCGTAGGCAATGAATAAAATATACGATCAGAATCAATTAAATAGTTAATTATATGATTAATTAAGATCAATGTATTTTTGTTGCTGCGAAGTCTCCGAGCAATAATTTATTAAAACGCAATGAAAACGTTTTCTGCTTTACGTTCTTTTATTTCTTTTTATTTTACAATTACCATTACTCATGGCTTAAGTGGCAATTGTAATTATAGTTCAAAGTTTTTCAATCCTTCGTTTAAAAAGAAAAAAAGAAAAAAAAGATAAAGAAAAGAAAACATAAATCTTTAGTGCATGCATAATAGTATGCCGGAGTATTAATAATGATAATGTAAAGGATATATATTTAATACTCCTAAACTAGGAATTTTTAATGCATCTAAGCGAAACTGTTATACTTGTGCGTTTCATTCTGTCAATGGAGCGTATATAAATTTTATATGCAAATCTATAATATTTTGTACGTTATTCTGGCCGTGAAAGGCTCGCTACGCTAATCCGCTACTGCCGCGATTCGTCTTCCCGATCAGCGAGTAAAGAACTCGTTGACGAAAAAGAGCCGAAACTCTGCCGGCCAGCGAGTTATCTCGAGCCTCGTGACATCACTCGCTGTCTCATAAAACTTTTTTCCATTCGAATCTCGGTAGATTAAATAACATAAGATAATAAAAGAATTGCATAATTGAATGTGAGCATGCAGAATTTATTTATTTTAGAAATTGTTTGCGATATGCGCGGCTTTTTTTTTTCTCTCGACTCCCCATCCGCCCCCGCCCCCACACCTCTCCGCGTACTTTTATAGGCCCAATCAAAAAGAAGTTTTCACTTATTAACTCGCATTAAAAGACGCATGCATTTTTCATAAATTAAGCCGACACTTGTAGTCTCTAAGTGATTACTCATACAAGCGATCGCATATAGTTAATTAAAATCGAGAAGTCTAGTTATTAAGAAATAATGATATATCTCACAGAGTTGTAATCACATTTGATAGATAAAATCAATCATTCATTTGTAACAATAAATTAATATTTAATCTGATATGTATTACGCACGGACAATATACAGGCACGTATATACGTGTACGTATGCGTATGCATAAACAGGCAACGTTACCTTCCTCCTGACCATATTAGTGAGTTCAATAGCATTGCGTTTTGTTTTTATGTTTTTTGTTTTTTTTTTTTTTTATGAGAATGGAATAACTTTCATCTCGAGCGCTCAAGGTCATTCCTTCAATATCTTTAACCTTCCTGTATTGTGGAGTCTTGGGTAAGCCTCCGGTGGAATCGGCCTCTCGGCTGCGTAGGACTGGATCTCGAGACTCGGCACGAGTTCGTCTTCATTCGGAGGAACAGCGAATCGATCGGGACACGGGGAACGTGAGTTATCGCCGTTATCATGGGCGTGAACCTTCGCTGGCCGCGATGACGTAAGTCATCCACCGGTCCTCGTTAATAAACGCGAGCCCGTCGTTGCCCCGACCCCACGAGGATGTGTGCGTGGGTGCATTCCGATTCGGGGCATATGGGTCGAGCCGTAACGATTTTCACGCGCATGTGGGCCCGGCCACCGGGTACCGCTTACGTTCCCTCGTCCCCCAATAACCTTTACAGCCTTCCTGCAGCATGAAATGCGTTTGAAATGCGTTTGAAATGCGCTTGAAATGCTCTACAGGGGTGTTAATGTATTTAATGCTGCTTAGGGACGGCTACGCTAATGTATTCGTGAATGATTAAAATTTATTCGAAAAGTGTCAGTCAGCTCTATTTTAGTCCGACTGTATTAAAAATGTTCGGTTTTGAATTATTTACTTGAGATTCGTTATCTCTGACCCCAAAAATCTATAAGAACAATTTTCAAGTGAGTAGATTATTACTGGACGATTTAAAGCGTCATTGTAAATAGTTTAATTAATCCGGACTTACATTTATAACGATAACGAGAAGTTTTTATTTAAAAATATACGATAAAACCGGCACATTTATCGAAGTGTATTATTACATTTTTAATGCCGCCAAAGTTATTAATATAAATTTTCGGCTTAAATGACAAGATCGATTCTCCATAGGTTTAAAATTTCTCCTTTATCATCGTAGGAGCTTATGCTTACGACCGATACGTACGGACATTGTACATTATTAACATCATTACAATAAATAGGGGAATTACTTTTATTTACGTTTTGTAATCCGAGATTGTAAATTCAGGTTATCTTTGATGTTTATTCCTTGCCCTCCTTAACGTACAATTTCTTATAGTGACAGAATCGATAAAGTTTGAAGCGAGAGAGAGAGAGAGAGAGAGAGAGAGAGAGAGCGCTATTTGCTCGATCACCGTACTCTTTAAAAAAGTACCATAAAGCCAAATAAAGCCATTGGCCAGGAAGTACAAATTAAGTTGCATTCGTCGCGTGCACAAAATAACAGAAATGCGGCTTTGGCTGGCGGCCGATCCTCGTTAATCCTCGTTTTACGCAATTGTTGTTCCCCTTCTCAAGTACTCTTTCATTAAGGTATGCGCATTGTATAAATGCTGTCGTTTAAGCCACCTCGAGCGTTTCCCTTATCGGCCCGGTCTCGTAAAAATTTTTACAGACACGCACGACGCTTGAAGCGCGCAATTATATTATTACATGTTTGCAGACTGTCAAACCTATCGCGCTATTTTTTGCCATTCCCATGATTATTTCTTTCTTTCTTTCTTTCTTTTCTTTTCTTTTTTTTCTTTTTTTTTCAGCTCGTGATGCTTTAAGTTCCTTAATTTTCACTATTTTTTTTAAACGCAAGAGAAATAATTGAAAAATACTTTAATGCAAAATCACTGGATTTTTAAGGATTATTATTATTATTATTATTAGTAGTAGTAGTAGTAGTGGTGGTGGTGGTGGTGGTGGTGGTGGTAGTATATATCGCTTACGCCGTCAAACGAATTTAAGAGAAAAAAATCTTATTATGTAAAGTCGGCTGATAAAGTAATTGGGTCATTGGAACATTCGCAAGGCTCTTTGCTTTTATTTCATTAACTACTTTAAATAAATTCCCACTACCTACATAAATAATTACCGAACACGCGACTGTCGTTATTTATCAATAAGCTCATTTAACCTTTATTTCTTCTAACATTTTTAAATTAATGCAAGTTTAAGTACTTAAGGGGAAGTAAATCAAAATTTGTCCTCGACACTTTGACTCATACGAAATATATGTGTTTTTACGTGCCAAAAAACTTTTTCTTTTCTTATTAATCGATGATTCCCCCCCTCCCCCTCCCGCCGCTTATATTTCTTTAGCGTAAATAAATACAAAGTAGAAATGAGCTAATCCCTTATTTTCGTACTCTTATTTTTTCCGTTTATCGTTTCTATTCTACGTTATATTGTGGAATATAAAATAATAAAAATTACCATGTAAACGAGAGGAATTTTATAACTGACCTTGCATTCTGTTTGTTAGCTGAATAAAAAATAAAAACAAGAAAATAAAAACCTACAAAACGCTTGTTCGATACTTTTTATTAAATGGTAATTGATTGCGGTTATTTATGTCTATTTTTTTTCTTTTTTTTTTTTTTTTTATATATATATATATAAACAAACTATAAATCTATATTAAATAAGTATCCGTATGTTATTAATTTTTCGGTTGCATAATAAAATTATGAATTCAGCTGTACGTTCAAATAGATTACATTCTTAGTATATTGTGACAGATATCGCGTGTCGTAATATTTTTAACCACTCTCAAGTGAACTTCTGTACATTAAAATATCCTGTTTATATGATAATTCATTTCAATTTGAGAATCGAGCCTCGAAATAGTAGTAGGGGAACAGAAAATTATTGTTGATCGCTTTGATAAGTCTAATTGAAGCACGAGCATTTATAAGTTTTTTTTTTTTTTTTTTTTTTCTTTCAAAAAACGGGGACGATCAATGTCCTTGATTGGAATGTTAATTAATATCTCTAAATACGTATACGTATGCATTCATTGGGGATGCGCGTTCGTATTAAGCGAGCGTTTTTACAAGAGCTATACGTCATAAACTGAATTCCTGTAGGAGAAAAGAGAAAAGCCTGGGGGGAAGAGGTAGAGGCCCACGCGGACGATTGGTGAGACGAGATCAAGTGGTGAAGCGAGTATGTGAACAAACTGAAAATAAGTTTTATTTCATTGGCGTTAATCCGCGACGATGAGCAGAGCGGAGCAGAGCGGAGCAGAGCGGAGCAGAGCGAAGCGTCTTCTTCGCAGCCTAAATTGATGCGGAGGAACGCGGGCGTGCCACGTTTAAAAATTCGGCCTCCAGGGGTTGACCGATTAAAGTAATTCCCAACCACGTGAATGGAATGAATCGACGCCAGTGTCTGTGTATGACTACACGTACACGTACCGCGCGTGCATCCACCCACATGTGTGCTCCGGCAATATGGCGCGCGTTGACCGTCACTTCTTAGCCGACATCGACGCACATGTGCCTCCGAGGTGCTGCTGCTCCCGCTGCTACTTCTGCTGCTACTTCTGCTCTTACTTCTGCTGCTACTTGTGCTGCTACTTGTGCTGCCACTTGTGCTGCCACCACTGCCTTTGGTTACATGCTCGCCCGAGGAAAATAGAAACGAGCGTAAGGGACGTAAACGTATGGGCTTTCGTAATCCTCCAAATATAGACGGCGTTCGGACTCGGTCTCTGCACCAACTCCGATACGACATCGCTTTTAACGGACAATTTTCCCTGTGACAATGTTCCTGGGCCGAGTCCTTGGTTCGCGCAGGCCGATCTTCGCGATTCATCTCACGTTAATTACCCTTACGGCTCACTTGGCCCGCCTAACCGGCTCGAATTTACGACTGGCTGACGCCTCAGCGGTTCAACGGGGCGGAGGGGCGGAGGGGGCAGAAGGGGTAGAAGGGGCAGAAGGGGGGTGAGCACGACGGAAGGAGGTGTCATCGCGATGATTTTCGAAACGATTTCCGAAATTTAATAGTTTTTCACCGCGCTTTTCACATTTACAGATGTTCCCGCTGAGTTATTGACTGCACTATTTGCTTTTCTCAACCCGAACGAGCCTTGAATATGTCGTCACCGACTACACGGACATCGATGTTAAATCATTTTTTTCCCGCGACATTTTAAGGCTCTATACCGTACACCCGTCTTAAAATTAAGGATTTTAACACGTTCGACGCAACGGAGCTATATTACGCTTCAGCAAACAAAATGAATTTAAGAAGATCGTTAACAAACGTTCGTGAATTTATTTATCGGTTCGTTCGAAAGATTACAAATGCAACTACCCGTTAAAAAAAAAAAAAAAAAAAAAAAAACAAAACAAAACAAAACAAAACAAAACAAAATTAAAGCCAGTGGAAGCTATTAGCTATCTCTCTCTCTCTCTCTCTCTCTCCCTCTCTCTCTCCCCCTCTCACTTTCTTTACGGTGCTTGGCATTTCGATGTAAGCAGAGCATAGAAACTTTTTCGCACATCCATAATTCGGCCTCGCCCCATAAACGGCTAACTTCCAAGTGAGTCCCGCATTCTAAGCCGAAAGGCAAGTGTTATTTCGGGTACGAGGTTCCCGCGAAAAGTCGTCGTTACCGTATTAGTAGTATTAGCGGCGTGTACAGCGGGAGAGCGTCGACAGTTTTTCCACGCGGTAGACTTTTCATCTTGGGCGCGCGTTTGAAAAATGCATACAGGGAACGGAAACGGTAAATAATGTCGCTCGTAAGTTATGCCCGTGGTGGAGCACACCGACGCAGTCACCAAAAGAAATGGAAATATAATTTCCTCCTTCCATCGCTCGCTCGCTCGCTCGCTCGCAGCTCCTCTCATATCCTCCTCCTCCTCCTCCTCTATGACTTGTGCCTTTACGACTTAGCGGCTAATATGACGTCACGGGTACCACCATCTGCGTCTGCATACTTGCTTTGATATATCGCCTAAATTCTTGATACGTTGCTTGCTCCTTCCAGAAAACGTACACCAACACACGTCGAGCTCCCGTAGGACAAATTTCAAAGCCGATTTTTTAATCCCCGCCCCTCTCATCCCCCGTTCGGTCGCCGTGCGCGCCTGCGAGACACAGATTCCTATGTTTGTCCGGATTCGTTTTTTTTTTTTTTTTTTTGTTCGAACGAAATGTTAAACGATCCGCTGGAGGCTCAGCGACAAATTATAAATGCGTCTATTATAATAACTTTGTTGATACCGCAACACGCATAACAATCAATACCCTTGCATTTATTAAATAACCATTAAGATTTATGTGCTTCTAAATTAATGAGTATAACCAATAAATGATAAATAAGATAAGGGAAGTAAAAGTAGATAATAATTTTTTTTCTACTATTTTATATCTTTTCTTTCTTCGCAAATAATGTAATTTTCATCAATTATTCTCCTTCCTCGTATTGGATTATATACATAATAAATCTCACTTCCGAGTTAATCTTTATGTTTACAGCAATTATTGTTTTCGTCTATGCAATGTCCGTTACACGTATTTCCACTTAATTTTTTTGACCGTGCTTTATGATTTCAGGATTCGAGGAGCGAAGACGAGAGGAGAAAAGGAGAGAAGCAAGAGCTACAGGTATAATAATAAAAGAAGAGGGAGGGGGAGGGAAAAAAAATGTGATTCGGAATAGTAGTGGGATTAATTTAAAAATAAGAAAAGATGCAGTGTCATCGTCGGGAGGAAGGATCGGGGGACCTTGGAATGAGAAATTGAGAAGCTAGTGGCGTCCTGATCATACGAAAAAGGTATCCTTTAACTTAGTCTTCGGTAATAACGATGCCCGTGCCCGTGTCGAGATGCAATCCAAAATTCATTTAAGATTTTTATCCGCCTCGCACGGGCTGCGCGCGCCGCCGCCACCACCGCCACCGCCGAGCGAATAAAAAAATCCAATAAGAGACGGAGGCGGCCGTAGAGCTGCGCCCGTAGAGCTGCGGCTGCGATGCAACCAACAACTGCAGGGTGATGATCGACGGTGGATCGGGCCCGCAATAAATGGACGGACGCCGAGATATTTTCTCAAGTAGAAAAAAAAAGGAAAAACGTTTTTTCTAATCGAGCCCACGCCCATTGAAGAAGCCCATTGAGGAGCCAGTGGGGGAGGGGGGGGGAATCGGATTCCACGGCTCTTAGCTCCGGCGCTCGCGTACCCGAGTCACGAAGATAAACAGAGATAAAGGGAAAAGCCCTCGACTGACTCGGCCGAGCCTCGGTACGACCCATTACCGGTCGAATGAGGCCCGACGAAGGCCCCCTCGAGGCCTCGATGCCCGATGCCGCGGCGTGCGAATTAACGCCCACGGGACCGGGGATTCGCGCGGACTTACTTTCTTGCGCAGAAGCGAAGCGAGAGGAGCAGCCAAGGCCGAGAACTCCGGCAGTTCCCGCGTCTGCGCCGTGCGCTACACCTCCTGCTTCTCCCCCTGCTCCTCCTCCTGCTTCTCCCCCTGCTCCTCCCCCTGCTCCTCCTCTACCTCGAGCGAGCGAGCGAGCGAACGCACGGGCTCGTCTCCGCGCTTTTTGCTTTCTTTTCGCCCGCACGCATGCACGCACGCACACGCCTTTTCACAAGCCCGCGCAGATCTTCCTTGGCGTCGAAGCCTTTTTCAGCCGGTCCCGGACACATGGACACGCCAAGCTTGGAATTCGCACGTACCAACGACCCGCCGATTGACAGGAATCTCGAACTTTAGGGGAAAGTATTGCTCACCCCCGCTCTCTCTCTCTCTCTCTCTCTCTCATTTTGTCTTAAACTCATGGCAACGAAGAGATAGAGGGAGAGAGAGAGAGAGAGAGGGTAGCCACCGGTTTACAAATATAGAGGCTGCCGCCTTCTTATTTTCTATTAGAGGTTGTAGCCTCTCATTTTTTTGCCGGCTCCCTGGCTTTCCTGCTTTAACGAAAAATATTCTCGGGCTTTTCTCCGACTTTTCTCCGGCTTTTCTCCGGCATTGTAATCGGGAGCCAACTTCGGTTGGCCGTTCACGTAGATCACGCGTTCCGTAGGACCAAATAAAATATTATTTATAATCGGCGGGTAGTACCTCCTTCGAATTAAATCCTACTACCTACTCTCTTATGGTCTTATGGTCCGAAGTCTTCTTTTTTTTTTTAACACTTTTGTCGGGCTGAAAATCTTGAGAGCCGAAAAGGAGTCGGGACAGAGCGTCAGATGCTTTAATCAAGCAATTTACTTGTGCGGAGCGTTTCGTCGCCAGTTTAGGCACTTTTTAACAGCTTCTCCCTCTCCATATAAGGACAAATGTTATATTCGCCTAATGCTATTTTCACGGCAAACAAACTCGGGGGAATATTTTAGCATTAATCTTTCATAAACGCGAAGCCGCGTCCTCTACGAGAATTCATTAACGAAATCAACGATCGAATTAAAAAAGATTTTTTTTATCTCCTAGGCCTAAGTATACAGTTAATTACGGGATTAAATTGTTCGATCGTTTTAACTTGCCTCGTCGAATAAGACTTATGCTAATGTTGTCGTCCTTACGAATTATCTCAAGCCGCGAATAGCTTTCGACGGAGGATTATTACGTGTAGAAGCTGTTGGAGATCATGGAAAAACATGTGGAACTGAGCTTAATTTCACTTGCTGGAAAACTTGCCTCTTTTAAGGTCGAAGGAGTACAAGGGCACCTGAAAATGTATTATCATTCACAATTCGCTCGGCATGCGCAGAGAGTATTTTTCTCTCCCTTTTTCACTTTTATAGCTCGTAAAAATCATACGCGTAATATGAGAAATTTCCCGGTTGGCATAGATCTTATAACAAGGAGACTGTTAAGTAATAATTTAGGTCGGGTTACTCATACATGCTAATAAAAAAAAATAAAAAAAAATAAAAAAAATAAAAAAAATAACTTTTGCTGGCGGATGCTGGAATATAATTACGTGGTCAGTCAGAAATCGTAAAAACTATTTTGAAGTTGATGATGTATTGTGTGGGCTACGACGTCCCGGACCCTTTTTTTTTTTTTTTTTTTTTTTTTTGAACTGATATGGGAACCACATTCGGTTCGCCAGATTTAGAAGCATAATTCTTTCACCTACACGTCAGGCCTATTACAGAACTAAGTTTTCGAAGCTCGCTCAATGTGCATTAAAGCCACGAACAACGTGAAAATAAAATTCATAATTCATCCCATAAATATGATTGATTAGCAAAGAAAACATTCGCTAATTCGAGGGTATGAAACGGATCGATGTATTTTGCAAGTTTACTAATTTAACGAATTCCTCGCTCAATGGTACGAGATTTTGTAAAAACAACGCCGTAGCGAAGTAACATTTTTCTGGATAAATATTGCTCTTATGTGTTCTATCTACATTACTTACCAGTCCAAACGTTTAATAATGTTTTACATACCAAGGTGGCCATAAAGTATGGTTATATAGGTCAGCAACCAAGACTCATCTTGTATATTGAAATTTTTTCTCGCGAGTACGTAACTTCAATATTTTATGATTTATTTGATAATACCTGGCCGAAGTAACGTCGAAAATAAAAGTCCAATCGAAAACGAAGACAATTATTTCGCAAGACTCACCTGAAACATAAGAAAAATAATCTATTAATAATCTAAATTAAAAAAAAAATAAAAAAAATATCACCCTTATAATATCATAAGCTTAGGGTATTAGAATAAATAAATATAGCAAAATTTTCTTTTTACGTAATAAATAATTAGTATATCCTGCTGTTACATTAATATGGCTTTTTGATAACTCAATCATTAAATATTTATTTTCTAAAACAAAATATTCGTTGATTGGGAAGACTCCTGGATTCGTCTCCGACTCGCTGTTTGTTAGGCTTTATAATTTTTTTCTTTTTGAAACACGGCTCAGAAGTAAATCCAGTTATTAATTCAATGCCCCTATGAGGCATCGCCTTCTCTCTCTCTCTCTCTCTCTCTCTCTCTCTCTCTCTCTTTATCTCTCTCTCTCGGCTGTCCATCGCGGCTTACGCAATACCGTGAATATGCGCTTGAGATCAACCACGCGCGGACGGGTTAATCGAAAGACGGACCTGCAGCTAATATCACAAAGCGAAGGGTCCGAAGTAGGCCTCCTCCGATCAAAAGGCCGCGTTTACAAAGAGTCCCAGAGATACGGGAGTGAGTGAGTGAGTGAGAGAGAGAGAGAGAGAGAGAGGGAGAAGGCGTTCAGAGGAGCGGAGACGAAAAAAAGGAGTAAGCTTGAAAGGCCGGTCGAGATGAGTCTCACTCGTTTTGCCCTCTTTCTAGCCGGCATGCACTCACCGTCCTCCATATATATATATACACACGCGTACGTATAAGACTGATGAGAGATTCCTCTTATAATACGTACATTTGAATTTTATTGAAATGAAATAGCCATTTCTTAACTATTGAGACGCGTTTCTACCTTTGTTCCCGCTTTTCGTATTAATTCTACGAGCCTACGTGGGTAACTCTAGTCCCCGTCCGTTACCTTTGCTCTTTTTCTGAGACGCGCGACCATTCAAAGCTTTGCTCGCCCCCTGTGATCCCCCCTGCGTCGCCTATTACCTTCTGCGTCCCCCCGGCCGACCAAACGATAGCCGACAACATTAATGCCGTTCTAACGTAACAGGAAGAGAATCCTGCGTAATTATTAATAATTGATTGTTTTTGGATATCGGTAATTCGATATTTATATTATGGCAGACACAGTGTACATACAGAGTCGCCACGAGGATCTATTTTCCTGCTGCCTGAGCCGGAAACATCGACGGTAAATCCAAGGCTTTGAATACATCAAGCCTAAGCTCGGATAATTTAAATTCCAATGATAACCACGGTTTCGAATAAAACGTCATTTTCGGTAATAACGTCAAAGCTGACCGGAGGTTTATTAGGAAATATTTCGTCCGCCTTACGATACGAGAAGAAATCAATTATCCGCTAACGACGTGGCGGTGACGAAAAACAAAACCATCGATAAAGCCGACAACTACTACGACGACGACGACGACGACGACGACGACGACGACGACGACGGCGACGACTCCTCTTTACAAATGTTCAACCAACAACACGTCGGCTACGCGCTCTTTTCTTTTTCTTTTTAATTTCCCTCCGTACTTTGATCATCATTGTTAAATTATACGACCTTTTTATGGTATACGGTAAGCGGGACGAATGAAAAATTGCGAAGGGCTGGCTGGCTCTCGGGCATGCCAGCATATCTCCACCGGTGGGACGGGGTCGGGGGAGGGGGGCTGAGGAGGAGATTTTACGACGAGTACTGGTAACGTGAAAATAGCGGCAGGGAGTCAAGTCGTCGTCGTCGTCGTCGTCGTCGTCGTCGTACAATAACGTGGTCGCAAGCTGCCGCGATCGGACGTTATTATATCCTATGCCGAGGAAATCTGCTCCACCCACACCCGGACATTCATTCGTACAATGGATTAGAGCGTACTCATGCGCCCCCCCCCTCGGCCCACTCGCCCCACTCGCCACCTACCTGACGATCGAGCTAAATTAATGACGAGCCCGCACGAGCTCATAAGTGGCCCGGGAACATCGCCTACTCGAAACACGACACGCGATCCCGGCATCGGTCAATGCCAAGGTCGACTGCTGATGCCTCCCCGTCATTATCGGCGCAAGTACGCCAATTGCCCGCACTTTTTCCCGCGAGTCCAATCCACCGAGTACCGAGGACCGACCACCGCACGGAGTTCGATACCGACGACTCTCTGAACGTACGAACGAGCCCATCCTCGACACTCGTTCTTTCGACGACGACTATAACCTACGTAGGATATCGATAAGACTCCAATAAATAATGTATTCTTCCTATAAGGTTCACCCTTAAACATATCACCAGCGCTAATAATACATTATAATTAATGGCTACAGTTTTCGAAACGTTTCAGTACTTTTAAGAAAGAACTATTGATAAATTGTCAATTATTAATTATTTTGTAATGGCATAATTGTATTTAAAAGGTTGAGAAAGGAATATTGCAAAATGTAACGTAAACGCGTTCGTTGTCTCGTTAAAAGTTTAATTGAAAATCGCAAATGCTAGGACTCTGACGTAAGGTCAAGAAAATAGAAAATCATAACGATTCCGGTTTAATACCGGCGTAAGGGGTAAATAACGCAAGTAAGGAGTCCCAAGAGCTTTCAACGAGCCAACGAATCAATCACTCGGAAACATGTGTTCTTCCGAGCTCAAAAGCGAAAAATTACATAAACAATTAAAAGTCCTATGAAATAAACATTATGGCTGCCGGTAGTTTCTAATTGTTCGGCTGTAACTGGACTTTTCTTAAAAAAAAAGAGAAAATGACGAAGAAAAGGGTGTACCGATAAATCACGCGTTATCCAGGTAAGAAGCCGCCAGGGTCAGTCTTAAAATAGCGAGGGGGGAACAATTACGACGACGACGACGACGACGACGACGGCAGCGGCGTAGCAACGGCAGTCGCGGAAAACGTGGCCCGCCACGTGAAACGGAGAAGAAAGAAAGGGAAACGAGCGAGAGAAACGTCTCCCCGGAGTCTCGCTCCCCTTGACGCGTGAACTTTACTCGCATTATTAGTCACTTCTAAAGATTTTTCCTCTCCACCCGATAGAAAACTTGCCGGCCGACAATTATTTTAAGACTATTTTCTCTCTCGTGTTTGTTATTTTATCCACCAACAAAAGCAGCGGCTATTAAAAGAAATAACGTTCAATTCCATACGAACTCGACGATTATTAATCGTCTTATCCTTCTTTTGTACAAAGCACTTGTTATTTACAAGGAAAAGGGTTTTTTTTTTTTTTTTTTTGTTTTTTTTTAGGAAACCTGGCTCTGCCTGCCTGCCTGCCTACTTCCACTTCCACTAAATAATATAAAGTCCCTTTCGTTCTTAAATACTGAAAAATCTTTACTGCCCCCTCCCCTCCTCATTAATATTAACAACTATATTTTTTAATCGCGGCAATATTTCATCCGAATCCTTTGCTTTTGCCTGTGTCGCATAAAATAAAATTTATCGATAATTGGCGTAATCTTTAAAAATAAAAAAAAAAATAATAAACCCGTTTTCTATTGTTCTCAATTAAGAGTAATCGTGTTTACCGCAATTCGATATATTTCCCGATCAAAGAGAAAAAGAGAAAACTACTAAAAAGTTTATCTAATTTTTTCCTCTTACGTGATATTGCCGACCAAATGTTTTGCACTAGTCAGAGTAGTGCAAACGAAATAGTAATTGTTTTTATACTCGAATAATTTGACAATCTTCTTTTTTCTGTCTTTCTTTCTTTCTTTTTTTTTAAATGCTCGATTTCAATATATTATTCTAACATGAAAAACGATATCCTGCTTATTCTAACCATTGTTCGTTCTCTTATAAATACAAATATGTATATATATATATATAAACAGAGGCACGCGCTTTCACGTACACATCCTTCCTCCTTCTGTTTCTCTTTCGGTTTCACTCCCCCTTTTTGCTTCCACTGCTCACTTCGTCACGACTACAAGCTATTCCAGTTAATTCACGTACACCGCTATGACACTCTTACCTCCGTTTGTCATTGAAAATATATTTAATGCTTATGTAATAAATAACATACGTATTTACTAAAAAAAAAAAAAAAAAAAAAAAAAGAAAAAGAAAAAAAACCAAGTAAAGAGTTTTATTTGATGAAATAACGGATTGGCGTATTGATTGTTGACTCACATGGTCAAGCTTACGGCATTCTAACTTTCCTCGTAATATTCCACAACTTCGTTGCTTTTCTACATTTTCTACATGCAAGCCAGACATGACATTTATGTACCCCATCCGATGCAATGATTTTTCATTGCCTTTCTCCTTCGGAAAAAATTTCATTTTCTTTGAGTTGAGCTCCCAATTAAAACGTCATACTCGGCTTCGTTATCGTACGCCTGTACGCTTGTTCTGTCTTGATAATGCCTTTAAAATTATACAAATAACTTGAAATCTCGGGATAATCGATTCTAAAATCTCACGTTACAGCCAAGTAAAACACGAGGGAGAAAGGCAATAACCGCGGCATTCATAACTTCATAAGTTTTATAAAGGAAGTCGGGCGTAAAGCACGAGAGAGCAGCAGCGCATGCTCGGCTTTCAATGTTTAAGCTACTCGAAAATAAGTTTATTCGTGGCCTAGTTTTAGTTTCAAAACAGGCTTTCACGGTGTGATTTAAGGACTCGCGCGCGCGCGCACTTACCTACGCTACGTAACTTCGAACCGCACTCACACGACCTACGCGCGTAAACGCGCAGAAGCACGTGTACATTTGAGAAAGCGGTAGTAGCCAGCCAGCCCTCCCCGTCTGAAAACTCTATAACCTTCCCTCTAGGCTTCCCCCTCCCCCTTGCATCTGGCAAAATACATTTTCTTCCCAAAAGTATCGAGTGGCTCTCTTCACTCCACCCCGAAATTCTAGGGGACAGAAGCTCGTAATACGTAAGTACGAGGCGAATCGAGGGAATAAGATATATATATATATATATAAAAAAAGGTGAATGAGAGGGAGAGAGAGAGAGAGAGAGATAGAAAAGGGAAACGGCTGGCTAATGAGTTCCCGCGATGGAAAGCCGGAAAATCGACGGGGACGCAAGCCTCCTGGCACTGTAACCCAATAGCTGCAGCTCCCTTGGACGATGCGAGAGTCTATCAAGAGTCGAATGATGCCGGGACACGATCTTTCCCGCCGGGCATTACATTAAACGGACAGGTAGGTAGCCTCGGCTGCCCCACGGGCCCGCGATACCTGCCCTGAGCCAGGCCCCGTTAAGGTCTCGCTTTTCCCTGCTTTCACGGCCTCTTCGTATTTCAATTTTAAATAGTTCGGCGAAGGGAGGGAGGGGGGGGGTGAGGGGATCAGACGCGTAACGGCGGGCGCCCGAGCCCATTAATTCACTCGAATGCGAATAATGTTACGCGATGTCCCGACGCCTACGGATCGACGTTCCGCACGACGTTCCGCACGACGTTCCATAGTCGAGGCATAGTCGAGGCATAGTCGAGGCATAGTCGAGGCATAGTCGAGGCATAGTCGAGGGCGCCAATGTATGCACGTGAAAAAAAAGGACATGGCCGTGATAGACAGATCTTCTCCCGAGCGCTGATATCGACGTATTCTAGGTCAATGTACCACCGGCGACTTGTCGACAGTTACGTGACCTTTTCATCCCCCCCCCGCCCCTCGCGCGGCGAAATCGATGAGCCGATTAAAGACTTGTCGACGTCTGCCTTCGAATTTACTGGATTTAGATACTGATCTAAGCCTGCTCGAACCGTAAATTATTATGATTTAGAAATTTGAGAAGGCTCGATCTTTGTTTTTATCCGCGTCAAGCTTATGCGTTACTTTAATAAATAATCAATTTTCAGACTCTCGGTTATAAAAGGATTGCTTCTACAATATATATATATATATATAGATTCCATAAGGAACCATCAGCCGATATAATTTATGCGCAACTTATTACTTTTTATCTACGACTGACGTTTTTTTCTATTATAAATACATAATTTTTTAGCCATGGAAATCCTCAACCTTTTTGATTACAGCTTGCCAAAGTAAATAATATCTAATAGCACGTTAATCAATTAATGTAAATAACAAACACGGTATTTTATAATACTAAATAATAGCCTTAACTCTCTAGTTTATAGATTTTTTTTTTTTTTTTTTTTTTTTTTACTTTCAATGTACCCCCCAAGACCAAAGATTTATCTTGTGTTTACATTTCATATTACTTTGTAGTCGGATATGTTGTAGACAATAAAGAAATACGGTGAAATCCCACGGTATACTTAGAGCACTTAATGCATTCGCTCAAAGTATTAAGGTAATACCTGTAAATCGGATACTTGAGACATACTTATTACAAGTTATATATATTCATATATAATAATCCTTACTTTATATTGTTAATCAATTATGCAACTTATTTGTCATACTGTGTACTTATACAATTTTCTTGTTTGCAAAGGAATAGAAGGGCTGTCGTTTATAGCATATGTTATAGATACAAAAAAAAACAGAAAAAAAAAGAAAAGAAAAAAGAGAAAGAAGGAAAGGAAGCTTTATCGCCATAATGTAAACAATTAAAATGATTTTGTATGTAGCCTTATCAATGTTATGGCCATCAATGGAGGATGCCTTTGGCTATTTACTATGTACAAAAAAAAAAAAAAAAAAAAAAAAAAAAAACTCATTAGTCTGAATGGGCAGCGATAGCGCGTTATCGAAGCTTTTTTCTTGCAATATTTCATAAGAACCGACTAGATGGCTATAATTAGTCGCTTGAACTAATTAACCACCAAACAAAGCGAATATTTATTGAATATCAGTAGTAGGCGTAAAGCGAGTTGAAGTCCTGGAAATCCGGGAAAGCCCCACGAAGCCTCTCTCGGTTCGTACTCACGTCCGGTGATTAAATCGACAGGGAGCGCGTATCCTGCTAAAGAGGTGTGTAGGTGCCGTGCTTTAAGCCCATTATCGCTGCTGGCGTCGGTGTATTGTACGTATTTCCCGATCGGCCGTAATAGGAAGGGAAGAAGGACGTGGAAAGGCTTTTAAAAGGTCTGCGGGGGCTCGGGTTCCATCGAGAGCATCGAGGAAAAGAGGCTTCTTGACTCCTTCTGGCTTCGTATCCCCGTATCGGTATGCTCCCCCCGGTGGCGCAAGAGGAGTGAGGGGCAGGAGGTGTCGAGTGCGCGAAACACTCGAGGAGTAATCCGATGACGAGGAAATCGGATGCACCGCACGCACGTGCAGGAGCTTTTGCGAGCCTCAACCCGTGGTTGAGTACCCCCGGCACACTCGAGATTTTCATGATTTACAATGAAAATACCCGAGCTATGAGGCCACCAGTGTCATCATTATTTGCACAATAACTTTCTTATCGCGAACTGTCTTGCTACACTCATCCCGTATGCGCAGAATCAAGCGAGAGAGAGAGAGAGAGAGAGAGAGAGAGTTTGTTTGACATGTCGTATGTCTAAGCAATAGTTGCGCATAAAAGCGAAAATATTGAATAATAAATAGTGGGCAGATATCGCGGATGATCTCGCAGAGTCTCAAAAGAAAAGGCAAGAAATTCCATAAAGATACCGACTGAACTAAACAACAAATTAGATTTCGCAAGATAGGAGATGTATTAATAAAATAAAACCTTTTAGATCGACGCACGTCGTATCTAACATCAGATTAGAACGATCTTGCCTCATATCTCTTCTTTTAAACTTACTTACTCCGTCCGGGCCTTTCTTTTTCCAATAATATCTCAAGGAGCTCGGGAAAAAGTGCAACAAGTCCACGAGCTTTGAACACGAGTTGCCGCTTACACAATGTACGAGAACTTTAAGTGGAAATTAAATTAAAATATTTTCAAGCGATTCGCCTCGTAATACCGTATTTTCGTTGCAAGTACGAGGCAAGTGAGAAAGACCTTACACAATAAGATTAATATGTATAATAAGCGAGGTGAGAAGCCTCCTCCTATTGGATATTTTACTTGAACTTTTGACTCCACAAGTGGTTCAAAAAAGAAAAGAAAAGAATGGAAAAGAAAAGAAAAGAAAAGAAAAGAATGGAAAAAAGAACGAAGGATTGTTCTAATGGCATTAGTTATTAGCGGATCGAGCCGGGCCGAAATGATTTTGGCCGCGCAGACGATTCGTAACGCGAGCGGAACGATAATCCGTCCGAGGCCTCATATCTTCCAGGAATAATAACGATCCCGGTATTGGTTTAGCGGCATTGATTCGTGTTTACTCAGTTGGGGTGGCAATAAAAGCGGGAATGGCCGAGAGCAGCCGGCAGCGCTCGCGCCTTACTTACTTATAAATCCCACAAGCCATCGAACAAATCCAAGTGCTTCGTTTATCTAAAATTGCAAAGGAGTTTTTATTGGAGAGGAACGGCGCGTATCCGGTCCTCTTCCTTTTCATATGGCCAGCTCGGTGGCCGTCCCGACGCTTTAATTATAGCCCCGGCGGCGACTATAACATAAAAACCACCGCCCCGTTCGCGCAACTATTTAGAACTATCGGGGGACGAGGGGCGGTGGGATGGGGGGGGAGCGAAAGGAAGGCTCTGAGAGACGTAGAGAGAGGGGGAGAGAGAGAGAGAGAGAGGAGAGGCAAAAAAGAAATAAGGGGTGAAGGAGAGGCGGCCGGACGTCGCGCAGGATCGATAAGAAGGAGAGAATCCCTTCGGGATTTCATTCGGGCTGAAATTCGCGCTAAAAATATCGCGCGACTCGGCAATGGGGCGAGGCGAGCCGCGATAATGCCGCGGGTGTCAAGCGAGGCGGTGTCGGACCGGCGAGACGCGAAGCGCCGTCCGGACCGCTTCCCCTCCTCGCGTGGGCGGCTCTTTATTAATGGATGAGGAAATTATTGCGAGTTCGAGTCGGCGAGCGAATTAGACGATATCGCGGGTAGTAGTTAGTAGGCCGGGGCGGGGGCGCCTCTTGAGCTCCTGGCCTACATATATACACTTTCTTATACGTTGGCCCGCGAAGCGTCATCATCGGGGCCTTCGATCGGTACGCTCGGCCGTCCGAGCGCGGAGGGCCTTGACGATGATAAGCTCTATTACGTATCACGAATCCGTCTAGGAATGATGAATTATGCGTGCGAATGGCGATCAATCGCGGCTAAAGGAGGAATTAATGCCGCTTGATAAACGTCGGCTTTGATCGCAAACGCCCGGATCGCCGTGCCAATCAACGGCTCATTAGACAACCGCTTCATTAAGATTATCCGCCGCCAAACGAGAACTTACGTATATACAAATGTACGTACGTCTGTGCGCGCGTTTCTTTTCTTTTCTTTCGAAATAATGGAGAACGCTAGGTAATATGGGGGGAGGGGGAGGGGGAGCTGGCCTCCTAAATACACGGGAAATCTCCGGCTTATCAATTAAGTGAGTCTCTTTGTAATACGGGCGACGGAAGACAACGTATTCGTCGCACCCGTTCGGTTATTGCGACACGCCGAGCCCCGACAATGGGAGAGACTGAGAGCGGGAGAGAGAGAGAGAGAGAGAGAGAGAAAGTCGACGAATTGCAAAATCTGGCCCACATTCCGACCTCTTTTGAAAAATGTACGATCACGCGGTATTTATAAGAAAGTCGGGGCACGAGCTTCAAAAAAAAAAAAAAAAAAAAAAAAACGCAAGGATTTTTATTTATTTATTTATTATTATTTTTTTTTTTTTGTTAGCCATAGGCTCGGACTCGGGGTCGCGAACAAGTTAGGAATCTCAGACTTTTGCATACGCCTCAGGAAATTGATGACCGTACGTACACGATCGCACGTATATACACGTGTTCATTAATCGCATTCGATGCTAATTCGGCTTTCGCAATTCCGAGGAAATGCCGGCTGCCTCGTCGATATAATCGAGCGGAAACAGCGCTGAATTTGAAAAATAAAGCCAATCGTTATTTAGCTATTGTGACGAAATGAAGAAATACGGACAATAATACGAGTAGGGTGGCGTATCGAAATTCCCGAGCTGCCGTCGTCTATGGGTGCGCGCGCGCGCGCGCGTCTGCTCGTTTTTCTTTTCAAAATCGGCTTTTTTTTTACTTTTTTTTTCTTCTTTCTTTTCTTCTTTCTTTTCTTTCTGTTTATTAGCTTTCGTTGGAAAACGAAAGGCTGCAAAATCAAGTGGGCGCATCGAATCTCGGTAATTTGATAGCAGCGGCAGCGGCATTTCGCGTATCCGCCCCCTCGATCGCTGACCCGTCTATACGCCGCCCCCCCGCTCCCACCCGCAGCACAGTCTTCCGCCGGAGAGTGGAATGCGAGGAAGCCTCGGGGACGTCCATCGGCCGATCAACGCAACGCAATCACGTAAAGTTAAGAGCTCTACGAACGCGCCGTGAATAAAGCACGATATTCTAGAGATTACGTATTAAGGCTACGCTGTTGTTGTTGTTGTTGTTGTTGTTATTTGACTCTGGAATGAAAGAAATGGAGCCTCGCCGATGCCGCTGCTAAATGTACGGGGGCTATCGCGCTGAATAATTCCGAGTGCCGAACAATGAGAGATCATCGCCAAAGTGAAAAGTATCCAGGTATCCATTAAATAATGAATGGATGGCATTAATTTGTGAAGAGAGGCGTGACCGAGCCACGGATCTTATTATCGGTGTACGTAATCGGTGTACATAGTCTAGTTGGAGCCTGCTGGAAGCTGTTACTAAAAGGCAGACTCCTTCTTACCCCCAAGTCGACGTCTCGTCCCGAGCGAGGGAAAAGGACGTTTAACCTCGAGCCCGTCATCTATATTCATGGGCTGACGGTAACGGTCTAAAGTTTCTCGGAGCCCCGGCTTCTGGGCTCCGAACCTCTCCGTTGATCGGTTCTCTAGCCTCTCTCCCTCTCGGCCTTTATCTCCTTCCTCCCTGTCGCTCGCCCCCCTTCCCCTCCTCCTCCACCTCCTCCTCCTCCTTTCTCAGCGACTACGAGCTAGTCGTACCACCGCCGTCCCTCTTCCTCGTGTCGGTAGCGGAGGTGGCGGTGGTGGCGACGGTGGTGGCGGCGATGGCACGTACGACCAAACTCGTTTCGTAAATTTCGCGAGCGACTCGCGCCGCATTCCTCCGCTGCTCCCTCACTCGCCGCCTCCCCATGTCCGAGATGCGACAATGACAGCGACAACGTGCCCGCGAGACTCTAATTAGCCTTTACACGGCGAGACTTTGCTCCCAACGGTAAGCAACAATCCCGACGGCTCCTTTCTGCCACTCACCCCCTCCGCCCTCCCGAGGCCACCGCCACCTTCTGTCTCCTGCCTCCTGCCTCCTGCCTCCTGCCTCCTGCCTCCTACCTTCGCGGCAAGTTTCGTTTCCCTCGAGCTAATCGAGCCGAATGCCGGCCGGATGTTTACTTACATCCACGGATTAACTTTTTTTTTTCCCCCCCATCCCGGAACATCAAAACTTTTTTTCTTTTCATTGCGTCCTCTCTCTCTCTCTCTCTCTCTCTCTTCCTCTCCCTCTCCGAAATTCCAACCGCCTATTCCAATAAACCTGAACACACCAGCAGCATGCTCTGTACAGTTAATGTAATTTTGTTATTCACAAATTGTACAATACGAGCTTCTTAGCCGCGAGATGTCCAGAGAGACTCTTTACTCAAACCGAACGACAATTTTTACGTATCAATGGTACGTATCCCACAGCAGCTGGCATTCAAGGAAACTTAGCATTCTAGTTAAGCTTTTTCATAAACTCCACTCTACTCTAGATATTTTCTTTATTTACCTCTCTCTCCCACTCTCTCTCTCTCTCTCTCTCTCTCTCTCTCTCTCTCTCACTCTCCCTTTCCCTCTATGTCAAGACGGTTTTATTAACCGAGTTGAAAGCCAGTCTCGTATCAATTATATACATAATTTATAATACTTGAACGAGTACTCTTAATCACGGACTGTCAATGTCAGCTTATGATTATATTAAAATAAGCTTTATTTAATGGAAATGAAAAGGGGGGGGGGAGGCGTAGGCAACGTAAGGACGAACGAATGATAAAGCTAAGCGGCGACTAATGGAAACTAAGACTCAGGTACTACGTAATCTCATTAGAAACACTTGACAGTGTGTAAGGATGCGTTTTTGAAATGCCAGGTAGTGAGAAATGGCCGAAAGATCGAGAGATCCTTTGTTTCGCGTTTTTGTTGAACAATCCATTCGTCATTCGGCGCTGTTTTCATACGAGAGTTAAATTCGTAATCCCGCGGATGTGAGAACTCTATGGCCTTGGGGTTGAAGCGCACTTAGGTACGATTGCGGCAATCGATGGACGTCGACGCCTTCGCATTCCATCGCATGGATCTACGCCGTAAAAGACGAGAAAATTAGCCGAGACACGAATCCGCGCTCGACCCGGGGCTGTTCACGACTCTCGACTCCTCTCGGCGCGCTTGGAAAATGTCGGCTTACCTACCCTCGCCCTCTTTCACCCGACTACGATATTGTTTGGCTTTCGGCCGGAGCGGCCCCCGCCCGCCAGCGATACATCCTAATTCCACGAGCAAACGTATTTTGACACGCCCGCTAATTACGAGGCGTAGCGCTCTGGCGGCCCAATGTCAATAATAAGGGTATAATAATGCCTAACGAAAAGCCAGACATTCGCGAGTGCCACTCCCATGCGAACGAGGCCGTTCTCCCGGCTCGTTTCATTAGCTCGCCATTAAGTACATTATCCTAGACCATTGGGCCATTAAAGGAATGCGGCGGCCGGGAGGATCGGGAGGGGGAGTGGATGGATGAGGTTTCGTCAGCGCGATACGAAGGTTATCTGTCCGTTATACGCGATGGACGTTAATTCGGCGGCTAAGGTAGCCCCGGCCTGGGCCCGGCTAATTTTATCGTCCCCGCCGCCCCATTCTTCTCGGATTCTATTGTAAATTCATTCGATCGCGCCACGCGTCCGCGTTTATTCCGAGGATGTGTGCCGACCTCGATTTCAGATTCGGGACAGGTACCGCCGAGAGCAAATTCTCGCGCGGCATCGTGATGGATCTACTAGGCTCCCTCCTCGTGTACACTTTTTATCGGCGCTTTATTGTCTCTCCCGTTCGTGGAATGACTAAATATACAGCTTACGACGAATGCTTTATACGCCCTCCCTCCCTCCCTCCCTCCCTACCTACCTCCCTCACTACCTCCTTACCGCGACGCCACTTGGAAAGGTAATACGGTAATCCCCCCCTGGAGAGGAGGGAGGGGTGGAGAGAAAATCGACCTCGTTCTCTCGGTTTTCCGAGGCTTTTATTCTCCTCCTCCCCCCCCCCCGCAGCCGGCCACCTCAGCCGGCCAGCCGCCCTTAAACAGCTCATGCGCTCATGCGCTCGATAACAATTAAATTCGATTAAAATAATAATGGTAATTAAACGTGTCCGGGGGCAATTTTAAGGTCGCGCTTTTAATGCGCCACTTTTTTCTCGCGTCTCCATAGACTTCGCCAGAGTCCGTCGCTCTTGCTTACGGAATACTTAATTGTTAAATAAGCCGGTAGAGTGCAAGTATAATGACGAGCGCAATAAAGAGAGATATTTTTTATAATAGTTACGTCTCGCGTGTGGCCCGTGTCCAGGGGCATTGAAAGTTCAAAGGCGCGGGTCAATTATGTATCATTATAATCGCGAGGCTCTAATCCTTTTTGAACGGGGACCGTTTTATCGTGGCTCGGCCCGAAACGCCACGAAAGAACTCAATCTCGAGCTACGCGCCGAGATAAGTGAACGCGGCCGAACAAATTGTTCTCGGCCGGCTGGAAAGCGCGACTCCACGAGACAACAAAAGGTACGTCGCCTGGATTAATACGAAAACTCGAGCCCGAGATTTACATCCTCGGCTCTTTTCCGCCTTCCCTGGACGCTCGCCTGACACACGCACACGGACGCGCAGCCGGCGACAATGGGCTTTGTGTCCCTTACTTCCCGCCTGTGTCGGGCTGCTACGCTCTCCTCCTCCCCCCCCTCTCCGCCCGCCCGCCCACGCGCGAAATTTGTTTTCAATACGTGCGTCCTCGGAGGAATCCCCCGGGTATCGCGTTACGGCGCCGCTCCGGGTAGGCGCCCTCCCCCTCCCCTCTCTCTGGGACCCCCGCCCAACCCCAATAACCCCGAACCCCAACCACCACCTACGCTCGTCCGCGCCCTTGCGGGAAAAGCCCGAAGACAAAGGCCATTAGCCGGCGGCTTACCTCCTTGCGGGTGGAACAATGGCGGGGGATTATGCGTCGGCGCGTTTTACGGCCCCTCACCAATCCTAATTGCTCGCGATCGCCGGCCCTTTACAACTTTTTCTCACCCCGCCCCCGACCCTCTACCGTCCCCGTCACCGGCTTTTCAAAATTATCCGCTATCTAAACTACGGAACCTTGGCTCTTATACGTTCCAAATGAGACGCCAAGCTAACAAATTCTCGAGAGTGTGTGTGAGAGAGAGAGAGAGAGAGAGACAAGGGAGATAGCAAACCAGATTTGATGCTCGTATTTGGCACGAGGCGCTCCGACGCAATTTATGTAAATTTTAGGTCCGGATAAGCGGCGAAATTTTCAGCGAGCATTAGCATAATTTATTGTAATTTCGAAAAGGTCTCCTCTCGATAGCGAATGAAATGGCACGCAATAAAAGAGCTGAAGTGTTCTTTTTTTTTCTTTTTTTTTTTTTTTTTGAAATGTTACTCTTTGGGACTAATAGTGGGCCTATAGGCGTGTGTCTTTAGCTCTGCGACCAAAGATCTGACTCATTCGTCAAACAAACTCTATTTTTATTAAATGAAACTCTTTATCTGCCAGTGTTTGTTTTAACGCGATCGATCGATCAATCCTGACGATTCTGCTGGCATCCTACTTTCTCTCTCTAATGCGAGCCCCTTCAAAAACTCGAGTACTGCTCGTTCAACAACGTATTGTCAAGTCAATTTCAAGGATTCACGCCGGATAAAACGGACTTTACCGAGTAATTATAAGTAAGCCGAGTAGCAATTTAGCGCGACGCTATAAATTATATGAATGCCATTCGTTAGTTTTAATGCAGATACAATTACACTAATACATTGGGAATAAAAGCAGTTTTCATCAGCGACAGGAGCGTAAATGCACTTTCAACTTCGCGGCGACGATTTCGAACTCTTATCAAAACATTTCCTTTCAGCTAAATGCTTTTAATTATTATATATAAATTTAGTTTAATGTAATAAATATTAACTGTCGGCTTTTATCTCGAAAAGTTATTGCAGGTATTTTTCATTCCGATGAAATATTCACACGATTTAAATTAGATAATGTTACGCTGCATAGAAAATAGCATTATTATCATTATGATCATAAAATGTTTTAGAATTCCAGATTGCTTTTAACGCGACGTTCTTGATATTATCATCGTCGTCGTTGTCGTCGTTGTCGTCGTCGTCGTCGTCGTCGTTGTTGTTGTTGTTATTTAATTGACACGAAATTCTATAAAGTATTTATCTACAATTACGAAAATCGACACGTTCCTTCGTTATGTGCTAAATTTGTCCACGTTATTTGCTTACACAGTAATCCACTTTAATTCAATTTAATATTATCTTCCCATCTTTGCGTTAGACTACCAAAAGCTCGTTTACTTTTCCGGTTCCCCGACAAAAACCCTATTCCTTCGGCTTTCATATAGCATTATACCAACCATGCCCATCCCACCTTAATCTACATGACTCAATCATTCTATAATGTTGGCTGAGTTATAGAATATTTCTACGTCATAATTTCCTATGATTATTTGTATTTCTCCCCGTTCATTTCCTGCTTTACATATATTGTTTTCAAAAAAATTTTCATACCTAAATTGGCTTTATGCATATTTAATACGGAGACGTAGGTACGTAAAAGAAAATTCGTAATTATCTAATAACGAGGAAATTTTTAAGTGCTAGAATTTGAATAATTTCTTTGAATAATTTAAGAGAAAAGTAATGTATATTTCTTTCAACATACTCATTCCTTTTCATTTATATTTATATTTCTAAAGCTAATCGCTATACAAACGAAATAATTTTTCAATCCTCGTCTTCAAACTCAACGGTTCTCCTAATGCAATGCTTGTATTTTTCTTTTTCTTTTTTTTTTATAACTATTTAGATAATTGAGTGCGTTTTTATGTGCGAAAAAGATCTTATTAACGAATTTTAGCTAAACGCACTAACGAGTCAATGCCAAGCTAACGACTACTAAGAACTTTATACAAGCTTATTTATATTCTTACTGTCGATAAAAATTGTGCATTCTTAATCACGTGCTCCTCGACTATCTCACGCTAAATATAGATCGTCCGAACGGAGACTAGCGTCTGAATTATGCCATTTAATGAAATAGCATTTTTAGCCTATCAAATGAATCCGATAACGTATTTCAAAACGGAATTGAATAAGAGACGTTACGTAGGGTCAACTAGCCTCCATCCATCATGGCATTCGAGCCATCCTTATAAACAATGTAAATTATTTATTGATGATTATTAATAATTGAGCAAGTGCTCTGTGGATTGCGCGATATCGTAATGCGGTAATAGAGTCTCGGGCAATTAAGTAGCCGATACTCAAGAACGAGACTCTTACGGCTTTTTCGTTGAGCGAGAAAAAGCTCAACTGTTTTACGCGGAGTGTCGGGAGGGGGGGTTCTCGTGAAGAAATGCAAGGAAATGAAGGGACGGTGTCCTCGTGTCCTCGGGCGGCCGGCATAGGAAAACGGACTTGGATCGTCCTGCGAACGTAAAAAGCATGTCGAAAGATCGGTGCCGATAATGGAGGCGAAGGTGCGCGCGGGCCAGGGAGCGGGCGTAAGGGGTGAGGCAGAAGAAGGGAGAGAGCGAGAGAGAGAGAGAGAGAAAACGACGACGCGGAGGCATTCCTTCCACATGCGGGCCTCGAGGAAGCCGTTGACGACTCTCTACTTTCTTTCTGCCTCGCTCGGCCCGAGCCAATAAAGCCTAATTGTTTGATTATCCGACTAAACTAGTCGCGTCTGACGTAATCGTGGCCGCGTACTCGAGGATCGTGTTACGTTCTCGCGTGAATTACGCGCGGAAGGACGAGGAAGAGCCGGCCGGGTGAGGTCGGTGGCTATGGAAGCTCCCGGGGAACGATCGACCCTCGGCGGCATTGTCGAGCTCTTCTTGAAAGTACAAGATTGCGCGCTGCCTGGGAGAGCGAGAGCCCGTGCTCTCTGTGTATTACGAGACCGCGGTACACTAATTAACCCTAATTTCCAAGGAATCCCGTCCACTTCGTTAATTCGTCACAGGCGCTGCTGTTTACGTCAAATCATAACTTTTTTTTCTCACTGGCCCCCATAGCGTTACGTGTACGCTGTACGAGCACGTTAGATCGACCTCGAAATATTCACAATGATCCAGACGATGATGGTTGTAGCGGTACTTGATATCGAGCTCCAAGCGAGCGAGCGCGAATCAATCGAGCCTCACGAACTAACAGTTAAGGCTACTACTAATTCAACGGTCGAGCGTCGCTTGATAAGGACATAAAGCTTCGAACAATTGGCTGGTTAAAAAGCTCTTGTCTAAGATTGTGCAGAGGAGAGGATTTTGCGTAACGTAAATACATTTGCCGGATTCGTTCGTATTAATCGCCGGCCCCGTAACGCTCATTGTTGCGCGCATCCTATGTGCAGTGGATATGCAATAATCACGAAGGAACTGAGAATATCTAAGCTCACAAGCGAAACCGTACAATCTATCGTCGTGGTAACGCAATCTCATCGGAGGCCGTTCTCCGATTTGTTTCTTAAAAAAAAAAAAAAACCCCTACTACTGGATTTCCCTTGAAACCTTGGACTAGGAGGGAGGGAGGAGGATAAAAACAAGAAAAAGAAGGAAAAAAAGAAAATGACATGACAAGGTAGTGCTTGCTTCTGTTTGCAGTTTTGTAATCTCCTCGGGCGCTATCGATTCAGTCTCGTTCGCCCTTAATGAGACCATAGCTCAGCACTGATACGACTAACCCATTTATTTAGTCGTTTTGCGTAACGCGGCCAGGGGATTTCGTAGCACAGCGACCTTCCCCATCGACCCTCGAAATTGTCGTCTAGTTCGATGATAAGGGGTAAGAAAAGCCTTCAGCCAAGAAACGTTACGTTAGCTCGAGATCCGAGGACAATGAGTGTACGCGACTAGCTCTTATCCGTTAGCACTTATATAAAGCAATTACGAGCAATTGAAGAAATGGACTTTGAATCAGACGAGACGCATTGTGTGTCCCGATCTTTTGTAACAATTTTTATACATACATATATATATATAATCCCCAATCGTTTTTGCGTAATTTACAGTGACGCGGGAGTTTTAATAATAAATTAAAAGGCTCGGGACTTTCTTAGCGGTGGAAACGTTTTGTCCCCGCAGATCCGAAAATAGTTTCCTCCCGGTTTCGCAATCGCGATTATGAGATTCCATTTGCCAGTATATGGGAGACGCCGACACTGACGGGAGTAGCGCTAAAGGCGCAAAAAGATTGTCCGATTCTTAGTAGAAAATAATATATCGGTAAGCAACGAACCACGCCTATGTTGGGGAGGGGAAAAAAGAAAAGAAAAGAGAAGAGAAGAAGAAGAAAAAAGAAGAATTAAAAAGGCGAGCGCTACTCGCGTTTGAAAAAGGAAAGAGAGCCGAAGATCGACCAATCACACCACGGGTGGAATCTTTCGGTAGTCGTCGTAAAATGACACAGCCTCCTCCTTGCTTTTTTCATTCATTTCTTTTAATCCTCCGATGCTGGCAGCAGGCAGACTCCAATTGTGCAGTGACGCACGCAAGCAAGCAACGAGCGCTTGCACGTAAAAGTGGATGAGGAGGGAGGAGGAGGAGGAGGAGGAGGAGGAGGAGCAGGAGGAGCAGGAGGAGCAGGAGGAGCAGGAGGAGGAAGACCATGAAGAGGAAGAAGATGAAGATGAAGATGAAGAAGATGGCCGATCGAGCCCAAGTGATTCGTCATCGTTTTGCGCTCGCTAAACTACATCGAATGCATTTGCATGTGCCGATAGCATCGCTCCCGACTCCTACGCGATCGAACGCGCGTCCAAATTCGCGAATGAGTCAGCCGCGGCGAGTCGAAAAATAAACGAAAGTGAAAGATAATACGGCTAATGGGGGGATCTCGGTGGCGGGGATCGGGGGTGATGGAGGGGTGAGGGGAGAGAGATGAGGAGTCAGATGTATGGAGGAAGAATGGACGGTGGGTGGGAGGAAAGGAGTAGGACAGGTGAAAAGATTACGGAGAGGTGGTTGGTGGTCATCAGGTTGAATGAAAGCTTCGATGCCGTCGACGCAATGCCAATGACGTGTCGCAACAAAGGACTCGGGAGGATCCTTTATGATTTGCCCGGGGCACATTCTGCTTTGGGCATTTCTCTCGACGGCATCGAGAGATTGCGAAAGACAATTGTGTCGCCTTCGCGACGGGTGGAGATTGTTGGGGGGGGGGATAGGGATCGGCCATAATCCAAAGTTCACGTTTGGCAGGCAATGGAAAGGGAATCAATTGTCCTTTATAAGGATTTCTTCGGAGCTAGGCTTTCCGCGAGCGCGGATCGCGCAATTATACGTACCCGAAGGGACTTCTATTGCGATTGTATGGCTCGAGTCATGGGTAATCACGAAAACTACTGAGCGCTTATTAATGCCAAGCGAAGGTGGATATAATACGGCAAGCGTTGCCTTGTATATACAATGTCAACAATGCGTTACATGACATTTTCATGACAAACAAATTAAAGCCACAATATTTAATTGAATTGATTGAATTTACTCGAGATAATTAATTTCATCTTACGTACGTAAGAATTAACGACCTTGTGAAGAATGATGAATAAATACTCCATCGGCTAAAATATCTCGATAAGAGGCAAGAAAATAATAGTCTTTGTCTTAATTATCATTTTTCTTATCTCGCTCGTGAGCGAGCTTTTATAAACCACCGGCTATTATCATTCAATATTTCCGGTTGAAATCGCTCGTATAAAAAATTGGAAATAAAAAAAAATTAACGCAAACAAAAATAACAACAAGCGTTTGTAACAAGAGGAAAATAGTTATAGTAAATAAAAAAAAAAAAAAAAAAAAACAACCTGATGTAAGCATTTGATCCAGCAGTTATCGCTCTCTTTACATGCACGCGTATTCATTACATCTAAATCTCACGATTCGAATAATTTCGAATGAGAACAATTCCAAAGTGACGTAAAATTATTTTAATCTACCGCCCTATCTTCATTAATATTATCCGGTCACTTTATATAATCCACTCCTCTAGCTTTATTAACATTTTTAATTATAAGAATTGTATGTTAATTTCTTTTGATGTTATTATTACGGCTCGGAATCGCCGTCTCTCTCTCTCTCTCTCTCTCTCTCTCTATACATATATTTAGATTAATATCTTCTTAAAGCGGAGCGTACTTCTTCTTCCCTTTCGGAATTCTACGGCAACTATTTGTCAATTACAAATAAGTTTTGAAATTATTTACGCGTCGGTCGATAGGAACGAAGTTATTCGATGAACGTAAGAAAAGCCAGGCCACCAACAGAAATTCCCTCGTAGATCTAATTACGTATATCTGTTATTAAAACAAAATCTTATCGAATGAAACGTCATCGCATATTTCTCGTGCTCTTAAAATTATTTATCAGATAATGTGAGATACTTAATAGGAAAATTTATTTCGTCATAATGGAAAAGCTCTTGAGTCTATTACATTAAAATTTATTTCCGACCGACCGACCGACGCTGGTCGAGTTTAATTTAAGAAAATGATCAATGCGAAGATCTAGTAGACTAGATATTAAGCTTTTTCTTTTCTTTCTTTCTTTCTTTCTTTCTTTATTTTTATGTAATAAAGCCACGGGCGTCGAGGTAACAGTAAATAATAAAGCATGGAATTGCTGAGCTTCTACGTTAGAATAATTTTCAAAGTTCGCGGGATCTTTCGATTCGTTGGAAATAAAGGGAATTTCGTGAAAATCAAGCAAAGTGGATGTTGCGGGCAACATACGGTACTCGATGTTTACTTAAAAACGTTTGACTGGGAGGGGAAATAATTGTAAGGAGTAAAGCCGGCGTCGCGCCGCGATGTCGAAATGAAAAATCGAGGCTTGAAGCTGCGGGCGCCCCGAAACTTACTTGCTGCAATAGTCTCGAACAACTGGGGCAGCGTTACGAGCGTTAATATGAAAGGGCCGGGAGTAGCGCGGCTATAAAAGCCAGCGATTTATAGTAGCTGACCGAGAAGAGGAGAGTTTCGGTGAGGGATAATTACAGGCGAGAGGGAAATACCTCTGGCAGGAATAAGGAATAGATAGATAGATGGCAGAGGACGGGAGGATAGAAGAAGGAGATTAGAAAGAAGAATGGCGTAGGTTAAGGGGGTGGGGGAGCAACGCCAGAGGGATACAGGCGAACGAACGAGGTGGTCTCTCTCTCTCTCCCTCTCTCTGTCCTCTCTCTGCCTGACTATTCGCGAGGGTGGGAGAGAGTCCGTCCCAAGGGCCGGCAACGGGTCACGAGGACGTGCAGTTACCGTCGCTCGCTATTATTTCCTTTAAATTCCTCGCTCCTTTCGGCTACCGAGCAGCAGCTGCTGTTGCTGCTGCCGCCGCCGCCGCTCCCGCTAGTCCGACAGGTACATTTGCGATCTTCCGCGCTTCTCCCCCTCCCCGTCGCCCACCCTCCTCCGCCCCTAGGCCCTTACGCCCGACCGTCTTTCGTTTCCGTCTCCCGGCCCCCCGCCCTCCCCAAAGCAGGGATCGACTTTGGCAATGGCAGATTTTTATAAATAAGCCGCACTTATAACAAAACTTTCAACATTCTCAATGTTCTTGTATGTGTTTATGGGATGCTGAAATATCACTGCTTTCACTAAAATTACACACGGCCGAGGCCGAGGGACAATGGGAAGAACGGCTAGCGAGGCCTCTGAGCGCCTATGGCGGCGATTGATTGGAACTCACTTGAATAAGCTTATCCTCGGGCTTTAGACAATACTTCCCCATAGAATATAATTCTATAGCATTTGCCGGCATTAGAAAATTAGTACGGATTATACGGGGAGATGGTATTCGTTCTCTCTCTCTCTCTCCCTCCCCCCCCTCTCTCTCTCTCTCTTTCTCAATAAAAACCCCCGAAACCGGGCTCGTTCGGCTGGCTCCTTTATTACGAGCCGAAGACACTGGACGAAGAGACTAGAGCGAGACTAGGAGAATTAAGAATTTCTTAATGTTAAGGCGGCTACAGGGAGGAGAGCCTCCGTTGGCTCGGGCTCGCTTTATAAATTCCATGTCAGAAGACGTAATAATTGTGAGGGCTCGTTGCCGCACTTGACTTTATCGTTATGAATTTCATCGCCCCGTCATTAAGAAGAGTAAGGATAAGGAGTAGAAGAAGAAGAAGAAGAAGAAGAAGAAGTAGAAGAAAAAGAAGAAGAAGAGGTGGTGGTGGTATAGGTGGTGGTGGTGGTGGTGGTGGTGGGTATAAACTGTAAGTAAGTCCACTGTGTCTAATTATCCCTCGACTGGTTCTTTGCGTTCCGGCGCACCTCTTTAAGGCATTTAGTATATCGTGTGCGTGCCATCTGTTGCCGACACGCGAGACACTGACGGGATTCATTCCCTGGCGCTCACCTGGCCTCTGGACCACGAGAGACCGAGAGACCGAGAGACCGAGAGAATAAGGGAAATTCCGTGCCCCCGCACTTTTCTTCTCTGCCCACGCTCGCTCTCCCTCTCTCTCTCTCTCTCTCTCTCTCGCTCTCTATGCCTTCCGCCGGTTTTCATCATTTATTTTCGACAATGACCCCCCTTCGGAGGGGTGCTGCTTTTCCAATACGGCCCCTCCCAACTGTTTTTCCTTCTTCCTCCCCTGCCACCTCGTCCCTCCTCCTCCTCCTCCTTCTCCTCCTCATCCTCGTCCATTCTCCCCCCCTCCCTTTTCTCTTCTTCCTCTTTTATTATTACAATTTATCACTTCGAAATAATGCCCATCCGAATTGTACTGCAATTTCGAATTTTCTTAATTTTTAACTGCCGCTTTTTGTGTAACGGTTTCTTTATGGAGGCCCGCCAAGATTAATACGTATTTATCCTCGGGGATTGCACGTGAATTTTAATCTGCGATTGAGAGCGTGCCGCTCTACCAAGGTACCGTACTTTCAAATGTCAAAAAAAAAACAAAAAAAAATATATAATAAATCCTTTATGCGCCTGCGTAATATCTGGACGATCACTGTAATCGTAGTTAATTACTACGAAATTCCGAAGGAATACCAACCAGAGTTCATTCATTATCGACGCTTATTTACATTTACTGATATTTTATCGATCTACCGCTTATTCTTCTTCTTCTTATTATCATCATCATCATCATCATCATCATCATTATTATTATTATGCCCTTAACATGCGCTCCCGGGACAGCGGGTATGCGATAGCAACTAACCCTTTGCACTTTCATTACTAAATAAATACGTGAAATAAGGAGATAATGAGGGACGTCGATAAAGAGTAAAGTTGCAAGGCCTTGCCCTGCCCGTTAAATGCTCTTAAATAATCGATCCTGGACTCGGGCTCGGCCCGATGAGCTCCGAACTCAAATAAGGGCCCAGTCGCGCTACCGGCACTTTATCACGGGCACTCGATGTGAAAGCTATCCGTCGTAAATACGCTGCGAGGTAGTAGGTGGCGTCCGTTGGGCCGCTTCAGTGACGAACGTACAAGCAAACAAATTAATTCGAGCCCGAGCGCAAAAATCGGCTCGCAGTAAACAGTACGGGGCGAAAATGTTTCATCCGCTCGACCTGGGGGACCTCCGGGGGCCCACCTGGGCTCACGCACCCATACGCGCGCAAGCGCTCTCGTCCTTTCGTCCGGTTTTGCAAGCGCTTACGCGCGCTTCGTTCATCATCTCCTCCTCCCCCTCCTCCTCCTCCTGCCGGGTCTTCTTCCTTTCTTCGGGGCCCACGGCCATTCAGCCGAGCGCAACCATCCACAGTCTCGTCTCTCTGCCGCCCCCCTCTCTCTCTCTCTCTCCCCTCAAAATAACCCCCCGGCCGTCCGTACGCATCTTGTTTTTCTCTTTAAAGAATCGACGGCCGCGCGCAGCACCACCGTTCGATGTCATTGAGGAGTAGAGCAGCAGCAGCGGCAGCAGCAACAGCAGCCTTTTTGGGTTTTAAGTTTCTCTCTCTCTCTCTCTCTCTCTCACACACACACACTCTCTGTCTCACTATCCCTCTCACTCTTTGATTCTCTTGTTGTATTATGCCATTGGCATGCGAGTGTGCGTGGGTGCCTGTATAGCCGAGATTTCCAGGAAAAGCGGACGGGCCCCGGGTATTTCTCGTCATTGTGTCGCTCTCTTGTCTCGGCAATCGTTGGGCCGGATTATGTATGCCAGGCATTTTTGCCATTCTCGATGCGACCGATCAGTGCAGAGGGCCTCGGCTGCTACGCGCTGCTACGCGCAGTCGGCGAGAGAGCACTTGAATTGTTACGTTGCCGAGAGATCTAAGAACGGCGAAATTGAGAAAATTTCTCATCGCTAAAACGCTCTCGAACCACCTCGCATTCGTATTCTTTTGTGCGCTCCTCATCTAGGGACGACATCTTCAACCACTGTTACAGTTAAGGTGTTACTCCCTCCTCGAGGTTTTTTACCTGTTCAACTGTCAAAACCTTTCCCTCCCCCCCACCCCAAATCGCTCCCTCGCCCGGCTTTTTAAATTGATTCGAGTATTTTTAAGAGCCAGCGAACCTTCAGAGCTAGACATGAATAATAAGCTTTTTATGCATACACGGGCCGTAAATGAAATTTAAGACTTCTTATCGTATTGTTGCATCTGTATAACTGCAAACGTTGTTACAACTTTATCAATGGAGTTTATCGATTCTCCAATGGGCTCAGATTACATAATGTTTCTTCTCAACAAAACGGCCAACCTTTACTTGTCTTTACTTTTTATCATCATTACCGATTCATAAACATTCCGAATTCAATAAATACGATTTTCTTACTTATCAATTTAAGTATAGAAAAGGTTTCTCAATGTACCAAACGTACCAAAAATGCACTAAAAATACTTGGCTTTTACCGGTTATTCAATTTTCGTCGTCTTGCATCAAAATTACGACAGTGATAAGAGATAAATTAAAATAAAATTAATAGTTTTTTTTCTTTTCTCTTTTTTCTTTCTTTTCTTTCTTTTTTCTTTTTTCTTTTTTTTTCTTTTTAAATACAGAACGACTACGTATCGATACATTTTGCAATAACGACTTCTTTTTTTGTTTTTTTGTTTAACTTTAGTGACAATACTGGAAAAAGTTCGGTTATCTTTTTAGTTTACTTTTAAATGACTGACGGAATTGTTTACGCATTCTATTGAGATTATTCTATTAATTTTATACAAGTTTTAGATACTACTCTGTAAATAAAGCTTGGCGAACAGATGTTTTTGTAATTTTATATAAATGCCGTAGAAATTATTAATACAAACGAGAGAATTTAAAGCATCGATTGCGTAATAAAAGTACGTTTTTTCTCTTTTTTTTCTACTTTTTTTTCTTCTTCTTATAATCCAACTATTTTTATAAGCATTTTTTTTTTCTTTTTTTAATAGAAATGCTTCAATGAAATTTTCATCGATTTTAGCAATAAATATCTTTAACGATGTGTTTACTTTAGAGAATATCGTGAGTCAGAGTCATTATTTAACGATAACGAACGGATCCTATCAATCATACTTTTCGTGCAGAAATATCTGCTAAGCCTTTGCACTTTTATCGTGAAAAAAAATCTGAAATAGTTTATCGCGGCTCGCATAATTTCTAGAGCTCGAGAGTGTATGTAATAAGTAGTGACATTGTCCCACTTAGTAGGAACTTATTAAACCCCGCATTCCCAAGTGTTATCATGCGAATAAAGCGGCACATTATGCATTATCTTATAAAGCAGACGTACTTTTTTCATTAAGATGCTCACATTGATAAATGCCGAAGATTTGTCGCTCAAAATACATAAAACGACGGACGATCCATGTATATCTTCGTTCTGTATGACGTTTTAAAGGTCGAATGGGGGGGAGGGGGGGAAGTTCGGGATAGAGAGGTAAGAATTTATCAACATCAATAAAAATTACGGAAGCGAATGAAAGTAGCTAATTGATTAATCAAAGAGTGGAAAAACACCGTGGCGCGTCGTCGTTTATTCGATACTCGAATAATAAATCGAGGAGGAAGACCGGCTTTGCCTTCGCGTAAAATAAGACGAATAAGAAGGAAGAGGAGGAGGAGGAGGAGGAAGAGTAAAAAAAAAAAAAAAAAAAAAAAAAAAGACATTCTTCCTAGGATGAGAAGGAGAGCTCGGACGCTTACGGCATAATATCCCACCCAACGACTTTTGCTCGAGGCCAGTTAAAAACTTTTAGTCGCTGCGGACACGTCGCGGAGTCAGCAGACGTCCCCGCGTTGTCCCCAGCAGCGGCTCTGATAAATCGCGAGCTGATAAGCACCGAAAGTCGCGCTGCCGCCGCTCACCGTCGGGGTCTTCGACCGTAGGGCCGAGCCCGCGAGAGCTAATGAGACGCGCTCCTTACCGTATTGTCACGATTCTTACCGTACGCTCCTCTTCTCTTAAGATGGCGACTCGGGACGCGTACCGCACTGACGTGCGTATATATATATATATATATGCTAAGGGGCCCATTAAAAGCTGGCTTTCCTACTCGCGATAAAAATTATCATCCAATGCAGGAGGAGGAATCCCAGGCGGCTTTACGCTGCGGACACGGTCATTTTTATAAATGGACCCGACTTTATTTCACGTTTACTCTCCCTCCCTCTCTCTCTCTCTCTCTCTCTCTCCCTCTCTCCCTCTCTCGCTCTATCGATGATGCTCGTCTTTTAGTTCGTCGCTGCGTGTCCCGGATTTTAATTAGGTGCTCCCTCCCTCGAATTCCCTCCTTCTTTCATGATCGTCGATTGACGCGTAAGTTCTTCTGAAAAACTTTCTTAGAAAATTTCACGCGCGATTGTAGAATTGAACGTGCGTACGTAGGAGGAATTCGAGAATTCCCTTCCTTTAATGAATTTTAATCAGATAAAAGGTCGTACTTTAATTATTTATTAATGTACATAGTTTACAAGGCTGCAAGAATATGCACATTGAACTCACTCGCAAATCTTATGAATACGAAATTGAAATTTTTCAGATATTAACGGCTTTCTAGCTCCATTTTATAACTAGTTTTCGTTTTTTTTTTTTTTTTTTTTTTTTTTTTGTAAAAACTTTGGCCATTCTCAGAATACTATTGTGCAGAAATTCATAAAAATAGGTCAAGGGCTCCGGGTTATGCCCTTTTCGTTATACGTAAATACAAAAAAGATTGATTTTCAATCCAACTCTATATATTTATATATATATATATGTATAAATCGTACAATTTTCCACTTTAGTCGTATTACAAATTCAATAAACTTATATCTTCTAAAATAACTTATTCAGCGTCCCAAGGTTAACAGTAGTAAAGAAGTAGCAATTGCAGATAAAGCATTTTTTTAATTTTATACGACTTCCATAAAAGGAAAATTAAAAACTTTTAAATTTTACGATATAAAATAATTTATTCTAATAAGATCAGCAGAGTTATGTATGCGTGTGCGTGTCCGACTGTATGAATAATATAATAAGTTTTTATTATACGAAACTAATGCTTTTGACTTGCTATAAACATAAAATATATATATATATATATACATATGTGCGTGTGTGTGTGTGTGTGTATAATCACTCTGTTAATACTAGATATTAGTAATTTTTTTAATATTAATTACTAAAAAAATAATTATAGAAAGTTGTAATGACGGATGAACATTTCTAAATGTGACGGCGAGAAACGTCAGTTTTATAAGTGCGTGTGTTTAGTTGCGAAATTTCTTTCGTAGTTCTACCCATCTTATGAGCAATGCTTTTGGAATATTCTCATCTGCTGATAAGACAAGATATATTCAATGAAACTCTACTCTATTACATAAAACTTAATTGAAAAAGTGGACTTTGGCAAATAACAATTCCTGAATATGCAGACTTTGAAAAATTAATATTTATTTCTTATTTAAGCTAAATAACTAATAAACGGACGACATCAAAGTAAATTTAATTCTTTTTTCTTAAGCTAAAAATTAACTTCTAATGCAAATGCAATTATACGAATTTTACGTGGAAGTAGACTTTATAAAATTTGCTTACGTGTTTTATGCAATTGAAATATATTTTAAATAAGAATGGATTTTATATTGTAAAAAAAAAAATCTACAATAAATCCTTTAAAGATTCAAAATGAGTAAATAACATTAAAGAATTTCGAGTTTTACAAACTAGATTACTAATGCTTGAAATATAAAAACTTTATATTTATACTTATATTTTTCACCAATTAATCACATTGACACAATATATGTATATATAGAGAAAATTAACAAACGATGTAATTTGTAATTGAATACAATTTTTTCAAAAAAGACTCGTTGTTTTATGAAAATTGAAACAGTAAACAGTATTCAGGTGTCATAAGTCGTGTATTTCTTATGCATATGACCAATTCTTAACGCACTGATTGAAAAAATGACCTCCGTCTGGCCAAAAATTAAATAAAGCTTTCACTTTCGATTAGAATAGTTTAGGATCCGGTGCACCTCGAATCGATCGTACGTGGTAAGTTCACGTAGTGAAATATCAAACAAAGTGAATTTATTCTTATCTATTGCTATGATTATTATCATCGTCATATTTTTTTTCGTGTCAAATAACGTGTCTTTTATCGGATACCCGTATCAACGTTTTACTACAGCCATCACAATTGTAATCTACGTGTCCTGCTGCTCTTTGATTTTTCTAACGATGTTTACATTGGTTATATTTTCCTTCCGCGATGGTTCCACGGTCTTCGAAAAGGCTCTAACGTAGTCTGATTTTAACGATTATTTGTATCGATCTTCTATTTTTTGTTCGAAATTTACGACTTTTCTGAATCGATTGAGCAATTAATTCACTTTTTAGTAATTTCTTTCCTTTTGAAAAGTGGAGGAGTGCAGAAGAGTAGAATTGAATGTATTTTAATAAAGATTTTATTGGGAACTCGTTCGTTAAATTAAAAAAATCAAATAAAATACACTTAAGCTTATTATATGTAAGGCGACGATGGCGAGGAACTGGTATTCTCTGCCATTATAAATGGCAGCCTTATTAATAGAGAAAAAATATTATTTTAAACTCTAAACTGCTTTGATTATTTTTAAAGTAGTCATTGTACGAAGAAGTCGCAATGAATTCGCATTATCAAATATTTGCGCTCGCGACTCGCTCTACTCGATTCTAATAAAAGAGAGTAAATATAAGTATTTGAGTATAAAAAAAAAAAATTCAAAGAAGCAAGAACGAATTTCTTCTTTTTATTAACTGAAATTACGATATTTCCATTTAAATTTTGAAACTATGGTGAACGGAGTGTATTTCGAAATTATGAAAATTAAGAAAAAAAAATCTAATACGGAACAACCTAGGCACATGTAACGACTGTGCTTGACTGTGAGAAAGCCACATTTGAAAGTTTTATATTATTTGTGGTCGGAGCCGAGTACTTTAGCTGAAACGACTGTAATTTTGCGGATTCATTCATGTTCCCATGGTTTAAGGTGTTTCTGTAGCACGAGAATGAAACAATTTAATGCTAAAAAACCAAAACCAAAAAAAAAAAAAACGACAAAAAATCGGCGCTTTCGTTCCTCGAATTATCAAAGTTCAAATGTTTTAGTGCTCATTAAATATATATTTAACTAACTTTAAATAAATATTGAAATTCTTGCTATTGTAAAGATAACGTTTATTTTTTGAATTTAGAACAAGTGAGCGCAATATTAAAAGTCACGATAGCATTAAAATTGATTGAAAAGGTAAATGTAATTAATTTGTGAGCGCGTTATTAAAAGGAAAAGGAAAAGGAAAAGGAAAAGAAAAGGAAAGAGTACAGAGAACCAGGCCGAGCGAGCGAGCGAGCGAGCGAGCGAGTGACTGACTGGGGGTGGGAGGAAGAGAGGGATCGAGATGCTAAAAACTGCTGCCCTTTGTAGAAGCCAATTTTATCGCGTGACTCGGACCTTCTTCCTATTGTTGGTTCAAATTCACGAACGATCGAGCATAACGTAACCAATTCAAATTCAAATACAGTTGAATGTGATGTAACTAAAGCATTCTTTTCTCCCGAGAGAACTTACATGGCCGAGAGACATTTCTCGGTTAGCGATTAAAGGGAAAAGTAATGCCCGTAAAAAAATAGAAGAGGGGTAAAAAATAGCAGAGTAGTTAACTAATTGTTCATCACAAGTCGGATGAATGTCCTCCTTCTCCATGAAAATGAGAATTATCCGAGAGTCTTGGAAGTGCGGAAGGGCAGACTGTGTGTGTGTGTGTGTGTGTGTGCGAGAGAGAGAGAGAGAGAGAGAGAGAGAGAGAGAGAGCGACTGGGAATGGCATTCGAGCTCAAGCGGCGAGCTCTTATCACTGATGAAAATCTAATCACGGTATTATTCCCATTCCCTCCCGGTGCCCGGTACGCACTTTATCATAATGGATTAAAGGCGGGCAGGCAGGTAGGCAGGCAATCGGTGACGATTGCGGCGAATCTGATACAAAACGGCACATCTACGGGCACAGAAGAACTAACGGCGAGGCAAAGTTCACAGCACGAGCCTCGATATCACTTCACCACTACCAGGACTCTTCCTAAGAGAGTCCGAGAGAAGTTCCAGCCCCCGAGTAGCGCTTCTCCGGCCTCGGGGGGGGGGAGCGTGGAGCGGGGAGCGGGGAACGGGGAACGGGGAAAGGGCTCGGAAAGGCGCGCCCTCGGGAGCTTCCGGTGGGAAGGTGAGTCAATCCTCCGAGAGGGCTTACCTTGGGCGGCGCACAGAAGAGCGCAGAGCCCGACGGCTGTCCAGATTCGATTCATCCTGTAGGTGGGCGTGCGGCGCGACCAGATCCCATTCGCCGGTTACACGGACTTGTTATAAGCGACTCGGTGGAACGTTGTCCGAGTGTGTAGGACTGCTGCGGGCACAGGACGCGCGCGAACCTGACGCGATTGAGACTGAGGTTCCGGCGCGAGCGCGACGCCCGTCGAGGCGCACCCGAGCCGCCGCCGCCGCCGCTGCCGCTGCCGCCGCCGTTACCGCCACCGCCACCGCCACCACCACCGCCGACGCCGACGCCGACGCCGACGCTGCTGAAGGGGGAGAGCGCGGGGAGGAGGGCATCCTGAGCGTCGCCGGGGAGGAGACGGATCCGCGCCTATTGCCGATTCACCATGTGCTCTCGCGATTTTCGGCTCGGGCGTTTTTGCCTCTTAAACCCCGCCCTCCTCCTTCGTTTAGCCTTTCTTTTTTGCGCTCGACCCCTTCCTCGACCCCTTCCCTCCCTATCCCCCTCTTCATCCAACCCTCTCTCTCTCTCTCTCTCTCTCGGCTCGCCCTAGCATCCTCGTACCCACCCTGCCCCGGCCCTCCTAGCCCGTCCCCGTCCTAACCCGACCCGGACAGACAGCGCGGGCAGCCTAGATGGACCGGATAGAGTGGCGCGGATAGCGCAGCCGCTCCCCCGACGGACATTTCGGAGATAGGGGATCTCCTAGACCGAACTATTTAGACTTTTAGACCGAACGCGGTATTCCTGGCTATCGGTTTTTTAAAAGCTCCCCATCGACGAAAGCCGAAGACTTGTCTCCGCAAGTCCCTCGCCAATTCCCGCCTCGGCGGGAACATTCATTCTTAAGGGTGGGGAGGGGGCGGAGGGCAGGGAGAGAAGGAGCAGTTTTAGTAGTGGCCTATTTGCGAAATAGGACTACATTGAGAAATTAAACTTTAGCGTCGCGGTCTGACGTCTGAGAGCTTTTTAATGCAGGACATTACTCTCGCGGTGGATTTTTAATGCTTCCTCTAAGCTCGGCTCTCAGCTCCGAGCCGACTCGGACACCATTCCGTGATTCATTATAAACGGAACGAGCTTTCGTTCTAATTTTACGAGACTCCTCTATATTTGCAGGGCTTATTTCTTTCGTCCTGGAGTTCGTACCGTAGCCACGCCATTAACGAGTTTCTTTTTACAAAGGCGCCCGTTCGCTTCTTAAACCGTTGCGTCCAATTGGAAACGGATCGATTTTAATTTTAAAGGGACGGTCTTTGGCGCCCATTTGCATTATATCGACGTTATTGGTGGATAAGAGCACGAGCTCGGGCATTGATTATAACTTAGACAACGAGCCGTCGCCGGCCATAGAAAATACCAGCCAACGCAACTGGTGGCAATGAAAATCGTGCAATTCGAACAGATCTTTACAGCGAACGTCGATATCTTCCTGGAACGCTTACGGCTTCCGAGTCCCCGAATAATAAATAATACGGGGGTCCGGACGTTCAGCAGCAGCGTCGACAAAAAAACTCCATAGATCCGCTCGCTGCGTAATCCCAGCTATTGCGAAACATACAAAATCCCGTCCTGTCGGTATCCTTCAGTTATTTTAACGTTTTTAAAGTTTTTAAGTACGTTCGAGCGGAAGGGGAGGCGACGATACGCCCTTAACGCGGACAGGAACGGGCGAGCGTATTGACGCTCCAGGACCGAAAGCGGCTGCGAGGATAAAACTTTTTATAGCCCAGCGTTGCGATATCGATTTGCTGAGCTTTTCTGGAAGCTTCGCTATCGCGATACGTTGCTCGCTAAATTGTAAACGAGACCAGCGAGGGGCCGGAATATCAGTTGCATTTTTTTCTTCTTTTCTTGTTTTTCTGTTGTTGTTTTTTTGTGTTTTCTTTTGTTTAAAAAAAAAGAAGAAAAAAAAAGAGCTGCACCCACGCAGTTTATCGTTGGCGTGACGCGCGGACCGACGCCAGGGTGCACTAATTCGAAAATTAACACCCGAGCAGAGAATTATGGCGATGATAATATTTCCCTTCCCTCGAGACGAATATTCCGATGCACCCATCCAGTATCCTTTCTTTCCATTTCTTAGATTTTTTTTCTCTCTCTCTCTCTCTCTCTCTCTCTCTCTCCATTTTTTTTTTGTTTTTAATAATATTCGCAAGTCTCCTCGATCAAAGGAAAATATTATACAGTTCTTTAAATTACAGCATTACGAGGCTCTGAAATATTATCCTAAAATATCAACAAGGGGTTTAAAAATATTATTTAGATCGCTATTTAGCAGATGTAAAATTTTCGCCATAGTCCGTTACCATTGCGTCGGTGATATTCCACGCGAATTCAGTGTAATTCGCTAAATGTTTATAATACGAGAGAGAGAGAGAGAGAGAGAGAGAGAGAGCTGCCTTTTATTCAAATTATATTCGATTTTCATTTCATAACATTATATTTCAGAAATGATTAATACCATTATTCCTCTAATAAAATGAGCAATTACCGATTATAATATCTTATTACATCGCTCTGTTTCACCACTTCTTATAACTTATTATTTCATGGAAATTCCTCGAACTGATAATTATTCACAGGCTTATATTTAATTAAGCTCCCCCAGAGAATTTTCATTTCCGAATGTAATTATAAATATTAACCATGAAGATTTTAATTAGTTCTCTTTCATTCAACTTTAATACATACATAATCAATACATACTAATTACCATTTCATGTATTAATTCTATAATTTAATTGTTATACAAGCTTTTTTGTAAAAACTTGGTCGTTAATCCTATGTATTGTGCTTACGATCATATTCTGACGTTCTCTATACTATTGTCCTTTTTTATACATATAATTTTTTATTTCAAGTTTAGTACTCATAAATACTTGCATCATCTTTAAAGTATTAAATTATCAATACATACCATACCGTACTATTGTAATTTATTGTAGATTTTCAATATTCGTAGTCCTCGTAAACTATATACGATCGTCAAGTATAAATTCAATAATTTTGAAAAAATATATTTTTTAACCTATTCTATATTCTATATTTAACGTAAACTATATATCCATAAAATACGAATGACAAAAAGCCAGTGCAAAACGTTAGGATGAATAATTAACACGTAATTCGAACCCGACGGAAGATGATTTATCAAATTTTGTTTTAAAAAACACAATGAATATCCATAGATTATACATAGTTCAACAATAATTTTTTTTTTTTTTTTTTTGAATGACGGGTATCCTACAACCTATTTTACATAACATTTAAATCCGTTTCCCTTGTTACAAATATTATATCTTTTTATCTATATTCTAGAAAAATATTTTTCCTTAACAAAGGCTTACACTCTCGTATACATTTTATATAAACTAGAATGCTAACTGTCACCAGTCTCAACGCAAAATATGTAACGAGGATCTAAAATACTCATTATTCAATAATGTCATGTTATTGTAAATTAACATTTAAAGACTTAAATAATAGAATCTATGAAATATATCTGTAAAACTAAGCGTTTTCCCGGTTTTTCATGGCGCAAGGAATTTATTAATTTATAAAACCATGAATTTTGAAAGTAAAACTTTTATATTATTTAATTAGACAGGGGCACATTGCTTAAAGATCATATATTAAGATTAATTTAGAAAGTATTAAAATTATTAAAAGTCGATATCATATGTATAATATGAAAGAACCTTAAAACCAAAACAATGCTGAATGAATTTTATTTATTATAATCGTACAGCATTTCATTTAGATTTCGATCTTTCCAACACACACGCGTCAATATATTTCTCCAGAATTTTTTATATCTTTATTTTTATATAAATTTTAAATCAATTAATCGGTTGTTCAGAAAGTTATACAAATTCTTCATGTAAATATAGCCTTTAATTACATCTAAACCAGAGTAAAAGTAACAAATGCAATTTTAAGTCAAAGAAAATTAATAACTTTCAAATAAATTAATTAAAATGCGAAAGTATATGAGCCTTTAATCCTTAAAATCAGATGTGTTGCGTATGAATTAAATGTCTTATATAAATTTAAAGCTAATTCTTGTATTACGCATGCACGAGTACGAATGCTGTTGAACATGACAATTGAAAATTACATTGATGTTTAAAAAGAGCCAAAGGAAATAGAGAAAACAATGAGGGGCGCGAGAACAAAATGATGTAATTAACAATGTTTGCGGCTTTATCAAGCGGAAGTTGTATTCACTAAATGCGCTTATTTACTCTTTCCTACACACTTCTCACGAACACCACGAACGTATGTACGAAAAAAAGAAAATCCGTTCTCGGTCTACACGTTTTGTGCTCAAGAATGTTCAAGAGATTCTTAAGTGACGTCTCATTTGGTTTCAGAAATACGTATGCTAATGGTATCCAACAAGGTCCCCCATGGATAGTCCCCCATACGTGCAAACATTAGAGCTAAAGAAGGAAAAAATTTATGGTTTTTCGGTATTCATGAGAAAATACAATAACCGATCGTTAGCAATTTAGACTTTTTAATCTTTCATTAAAAGGCTTTGATTATTTTATTATATCAGACCTGTATATTATCCATTTAAAGCAATTAAAAATTATTTTATCAATCTAATTTATTTAAGATAATAATCTCTTAGCATCATTGTATTTGGATTAATAAATGTAGCCTGTTGTTCAATTTATTAATTAATTATATAATTTTAGAATAATTTTATACGAAATTATATTTATACAGTATCGTTTTTTTTTTTTTTTTTTTTTTTTTTTTTTTTAAATAAATAAATAAATAAATATTTTTTTTATTTATTTTAAATTTTTTGGGTTTTTTTTTTTTTTTTTTTTTTTTTTTTTTTTAATAAGAAAATTAAAATTTACAAAAGCGTTGCAAAATAATTTTTTTAGAACATTAAAAATTATATGTATGTATATAGTACACACAATATTTGTATAGATTTTATAATGTTAAGAAATTAAATATTTGTATCATAAATTCTTGTATGATTAATCACCATACTATTTTTAAAAAGCTTAAAATTTAAAATCTTATTGATTACTATTTGAACTTTTATCAAATTTACTTTAACTCTTATCAATTCTTATCAATTATAAACTAGTTTATAATCATTTGTTACGATTTACAATTCTATGTTAATAAGAAATGAAAATAAAAGTACAATAATATATGAATTTTGCATCCGCCAGGTGAAAAGACAACGTATACATTCACAAATATATCTTCTTTTTCTTCAAGATAACAAACACTGGCTTCATTTATAAAACCATATCGTTAATAAATGCACGAATACGATGCGGTAATAATAATTTTATAAGCAAACTTTATTATTATTTTCTTTTTTACTTACTGTCACAATGTAGATATAAATTGTTTTACGTGTAAATCTTTATTTTTCAGTTCCGTAATATTTAACAACACAAGCCATCTTAAATAAATAAACTCATGCACTTGACTGACAACTTACATGTTTAATTGCATATTCAAATTAAACAACAAGCCATTTATTACATTGTTAATTAAACTTAAATTAAAATAAATTTATTATTAATAATATATTTATTATTAAGAATAAACATCCAAAGTATAATATAAAGTAAAATTTGAAAAATAAAGATTTGCAGGTATAATTTGCTGAAAGTTTGGGATGCATGAAAACGAATAAAAATAATTATTGTCGGTTATATTGTCGGCCATTAGAATTATTTAATTAAAAACTTGAGATGCTTAGAGAAGATAATGGCGAGAAATTTTTTCGACAGAATTCGCAAAATAATTATTTCGTTTGTAATTTTTCGTAGAAGTAAATTGAATTTTCTCGGATCAATTTGTAAATTAACATCTTCTCGATCTGAGTTCGAAGTGCCATCTTACGGTGTCGGTAACAACCACGTAATAATGCAGCATGGTGTCGCTGCAATTACTTCAATATTTAACTGTTTTCTGACCGGCAAATTATCCTGTCGTTGCGTAGGGCCTTTTACTGGTTGGCGGTCCCTGCTTTGTAAATAAATGAAACCTGAGCATCCAATTAATAAATATGCTTTTATATGTATACTTATTGTAATATAACAACAAATCTATTTTATTTATCTATATATTTATTTAGCAGTCGGTAGTTTTTAAGGTTAGTATTTCACTTTCAATTTCATTTAATATATTATTATATCATCAGATTTGCTCGTGTCTTTTTTATAATATTTAAAATCGAATTGATTTTTAGATGTCCACGACTATCAGTGGCAAGAGTTTACTGCAGCCCACTGGGTTGCAGTGCAAGGACTTGTACCAGTATTTAAAGATGAGGTCATCAGAAATGTTAAATAAGCTCTACAATAATCCACCCATTTGCTTAGCAGTTTTCAGAGAATTACCAGAGATTGCAAGGCATTATGTTATGAGATTATTGTTCGTTGAGCAACCAGTGCCTCAAGCTGTGATTGCCTCTTGGTGTTCTAAGCTCCATGTAGAAGATCACCTCAAAGTTGTACAAGTTATGAATGAATTGAATATTTGGAAAGAAGCATCTATTCCCGGTGGTCTACCTGGATGGATTCTCAATCCTACTTTTAGAAAAAATTTGAAAATTGTGTTACTTGGTGGAGGTGTGTCATGGACCATGTCAAATCAACTTGAGACTGATAGTAAACCTAGGGATGTTGCTTTCTTAGACTCTTATGCTTTAGAAAGGTGGGAGTGTGTTTTACATTATATGGTTGGATCTCAGCAACAGGAAGGTATGTCCATTTGTATTAACTGTAAGGAATTATTATATAATTATTTGAAAAATGTCACTAAAATTGTAAAGTTTATTTGGAACAATTGTCATGATATTTTTTTTCTTAAATCTTGTTTTTCAGTATTTTGATTTTGGATTTATCATAGAACATAATGATTTCTCAGTATTTTTTTTTAAATTAAATTTCAATGAAATTTAATATTTAAGTTTTTAAAATCAAATGTATTAGGCATATCTGCGGATGCTGTTAGAATTTTATTACATGCTGGGCTTATGAAACGAGATGAAGAAGACGGCAGTCCTGTTATTACCCAAGCTGGTTTTCAGTTTTTATTATTAGATACAGCAGCTCAGGTAATAAAAAAATATCATGAAATATAAAAATCACTTGTTTTCTTGAAAAACGTAATTTATAATATCTCTTATTAACCTAGGTTTGGTATTTTATACTTCAATATTTGGATACAGTAGAAGCAAGAGGATTAGATTTAGTTGAATGCTTAACATTTCTTTTTCAATTAAATTTTTCAACACTGGGCAAAGACTACAGTACACAGGGTATGATGGATGGACTTTTAACATTTCTGCAACATTTGAGAGAGTTTGGTCTTGTTTATCAACGTAAGAGAAAAGCTGGAAGGTACTAAACAAAATTGTAAAGGCCATGAACGAATGGTTTTCTTCATTATTAATTATTATTCGTAGATTTTATCCAACAAGATTGGCTTTGAATATTGCTACAGGACAAAATAAACCACTTTCAAGGGATTTAGAAAAAGAACGTTATATTGTTGTTGAAACAAATTACAGAGTATATGCCTATACCAATTCAAATTTACAAGTTGCACTGATTGGATTATTTTGTGAACTACTCTACAGGTATATTCTTTCTTTTTAGTTTGATTTTCATGAAATTTTATTAGACTATGATATTATTAAAATTTTACAATTTCACGAAAATCAATAATTGTTAATTTTTATAATAAAGGATTTCTCATATTTTCATTAAATTTCAATGTATATTATTATATAACACAATTTTTTTTTTATAGATTTCCGAACTTGGTCGTGGCAATATTGACTAGAGATTCAGTTCGACAAGCTCTGAAAAGTGGAATCACAGCTGCTCAAATAGTTGGATATTTAAATCAACATGCACACAATAAAATGATTGAGGCTGGACCTCCAACTCTTCCACCAACAATAGTAGATCAAATAAAACTTTGGGAAAATGAAAGAAATCGATTTACATTCAGTGAAGGCGTTTTGTACAGTCAATTTCATTCTCAAACTGATTTTGAAGTGTTGAGGGACCACGCAGTTTCCTTAGGTGTTTTAATTTGGCAAAGTGAAAGGTAAATTACTGGTTATAATCGACATTTTTATGAAATTTATATGTAAAATGAATTATTTCATTTAGGAAACGAACTATGGTTGTCACGAAAGCAGGTCATGACGACGTCAAAAAGTTTTGGAAAAGATATTCTAAAGGAGCAAATTAATACATCCAGAATTTAATAGAATTTGTTAATATGTGAATAAATCTATTTTTCTTTACTTATAATGCTATTTACCAAGTGACTGTAAAAATTTTTAATAAAACTTAGTTTTAATTTTGTATAAATTCTTTAAAAAAATCTTGTTTACACAAGAATTCTTTTTGTATAAATAATAAAATGCGATTATAACAAATGTTTTATTATAGTAAAATAACTATGCATTACCATAAAAAATATTTATATATTTTAACTATAAACTATTTGATGAGAAAGAATGTACATTAATAAAATTACAACTAAATGTTCAATAGTTCAATTATACACAGGTTATTTTTTACCGTTGTGGTTTCGGTTTCGGCATTTTATTCAATAAAGCTTGTATTTCCTTTTTTTCGTCATATGTTTTCCACAGTTCATACAAGTTAATTATATACCTAGCTATTTCTTGAATTTTTTCCATATCTGCATTTAATTCTGCGAACCACGATTTTAGGTCCTTTTGTAGTATCACACATGCAATTTGCAAACAGCCTATAAGAATTGTATTATTTTTTTTTTTATTATAGTGAATTTTTCAGAAACCAATACAAATTTAATCATGTTTTATTAAATCGGACAGTATTTTTATTTGCTTAAATCTGCTTACACAGTTCATAATTTTTGAATAACATTATGTAATATGTACTAATTAAAAAGTTTTATTGAATTTATTCTTTTTATTAATAATTCCAATGATTATAATAAATATTATTAAAATAAAAGTGAATTAAAGAAGTTTGTTATAATTGAAAGAGAAAATAATAAATTTGTGTTGTTAAAATTTATTGAAAATGTTAAAAAAATAGAAAAAAATATTAATTATAAATTTGTATTAAAATTGTCTACGTTACCAATTGCTATTTGATATGGAGGATAAAGTAAGCAAACATCAGTTCGAAGACTGTCATTAATAATACGCCATGCTAATGTAAGCAATTGGTCATCTGGACCAACATCTTGAATTAGTGTTAATAATGGTCTATAAGGTTGATATACAATTAAACAACAATCAAGATGTTCTAATAAATAAAATTCACACTCTAAAATGTGATTGGTTCTGTATGGAAATTCTTGCGAATATGCATAATTAAATTTGTTTTTCACTGTAAGAAACAAAATTTTTAAATATATAAACATATATTCATGCAACGTATGAATTAACATACCAACTGTTTGACAAGTTGTAATCAGTCTAGTGTTAGAAATTATACCAAATTCTTCAACTTTTGAGGCTAAAAAAACAGATGTTGGAGCTAGCAATAATGGATCTATACATTTCACGCTATTGCGAGCATAGAATCTTTTGAAATAAACTGTAGCTGTAGCGATTACTTGTTGCCTCAGCTTAAGTTGTTCACCTAATACTTGTATCACTAAAAAAAAAAAAAAAAAACATAGAGTATGTAAAAGCTAAATGATAAAGTAATCATTTATAAGATATACAAATGTCTACTAACAATTAGCGAAAAATATGAATAACTTTTGATACTCCTCTTCTGTCAAGACTGACAAATCATGCTGTCTTTCTCTGACCAAATCTTGCTTGTCCAACAACCATTGCTGACTGAAAAGCAAAAACGTGCATGAGAAGGCATGTACGTGGATTTAAAAACAACAAGTGCATCGCTAATTCTGCCAATCGTACGTACTGATGGGAGCTGTGCCAAAAGTTACCGGCCATCCTTCGACCTCGATTCTATCCGAATGAGAAGAATTTCAATGCTTGCCGAGGGTTATTCAGCATCTCTTTCGTCAAATTCCTTTTGTAGCTGTCAAATTAGCGGCTTCTCGGTGCTTATCGAATTGCGGATAAAACTCAAAATTGGCTTTTGCATGACCAGAGAGTTTGCGCCTTGGTATTATCGATGCCACTGCCAAGCAGTAACGATCACTCTCAATAATCCTACAAAATTACGATTAATATTTTTATATTAAACCTGCACTCGCTCCCATAACATCACTGCCATGCATTGACTATCGTTCCTCAATCGTATTTCAATGCCGGGGCACTAGGTGGCGCTACGCACATCAAATACAACAAGAGATGAAACTTTGGAATGCGGATCAGCCCACGAGGTCCAGTGCAGATACTTTAAAAATGTTTCTTGCAAAAGAACGGGTAATGCGCAGAAGTTTATCCCGATTTATAAACTCGCACTACTTTTTCGCATGTTTTTTCAAAAAAAAAAAAAAAATCAGTATTTACAAAGGAAAGGCAATAGCTGTGAAATAAGATGGCTTTATGCATGTACAAAATTAAAATTTACGTGCATTAATAAAATCCAGTCGCTATCAATTCTTATTGACTATAATTAATACAAGATTAGAAAAAATTATACTAAAAATCAGTAGTAGATCTGAATTGTTCACTCTAATTCGAAGGATTTATTCTATTGTTAAAATAAAAAATTACAGTTTGACGACGAAACGAGAGCTTGATACTTAAAGCGCATGCGCCCAAAATATTAGAATTTATCATCGAACTTTATATCAGCAATATCGATAAACAGAAATATTAAAAAGAAAATATATATATATATATATTACAAATAATTATTTTTTTACCCTTTTACCCTTATAAATAACCTACAAGTTCATAAGTAATTAGTTGTCTTAACTCAATTTGGCGAATGACGTTTGAAAAAAACATATTAACATTTTTGCTTTTATTGAAATTTAAAATGCGACCAAATCGAGATCAATCAAATTTATAAACTTTACACTAAATGTTTATAATCTATCGACGTAATTGTATCTGCTATGTATTCGTGAAGCTAAGTATATCAATACTTAGCAAGTTTACAAAAAAAAAAAGTGTTTATCGGTAATAACGTATTCGCATGCATACAGACATATTATCAATATAAATATGATGCGTAATTAAATTAAAGAATAAAAATTTATCAACAAAAAATTTGGTTCAATGAGTATTAATAATTTTATTTAATTGAGCTGCAAATGTAGTGGCAATTAATGTTCATGTAGAATGTGCAATACTCGATCTTATTAATGATCATCGAATCTACGAACAAAATTATACAAACATTTTCTAATGTACTGATTTCATTTACCCGTATCTATCTTATCCAACTAGCTAACTTACAAATAATAATAATAATAACAATAAAATTATAGGCCTCTGCCAAGTGTGTGTGCTTTAGTGGTACGGAAAACTTTCATCTTCTTCATAGTTCTTCATAGTTTCATCTACTTGTATAAGTAATGAGAATAATCTATTTTAAATTCTTTAAAAGATTATTTTTCATTTTTTCAAAATGAAAAATGAACAATAATCGTAGTACACCGTATTTTGAGAAACTGTAAAAGTATCTCAATTACAAGTAATACAATGTCATATCAAATAAAATCAAACTCGTGACTGAATTCTGTAACTGAAAATCAAGATAATTTTCTTTCTTTCCTAACTTAATATATGGTAACATGAAGTATTTAGTATATTGGTATCATTGGTGTATATTTATATATATATCACGTCTCGTTTTTACTAAAGAGAGGAAAATATTTTGCATATTTTAGAAAAAGACAGTACTTTATATGTTGTTATGTAAAAAAAAGGCGCTTTATTAAATTTGTATTAATCGTATAAATCATTCAAAATCATTCATTGTCATGGGAAGAGGTATTTATTTGTAAATTATGCATGCTATTACGTACGATCTAACAACAATTGCGATCGTATGATTGTCAAATTTATCGAAACTAGAGCAAGCTCTTGTATAATCATGAGACTTATAATTATGTCATTGATTAAGGAATTAAAATTGAGGCTGCGAGCATATGGAAAGGATTCTGCCGCGTTGCCTATGAATATCAAGGAGAACGAATACGGAAGCAGATGCAAATGAAAAAATCCAAAGGACAGTCATGCATGCACAAAGTAAATACAATGCCGCGTAAATAAATTTATGACGCTTAAGGGATAGATTAATATTTTAGAAAAATGTTTTTCCTTTCGTCCATCATAAAAGCGCCATAAATCAATATAATCAGGTGGGCACCGAAGGGCCTTTGCAATTGTAAATACTCCTTATAATGAACGTAAGGGGCTTTTATTAACGATTCCATTCATTCGCTCGGCCGATTATGAATCAATGCAATAAAATAAATGATATTTTCGAACGAATTCTAAAGTACAAACACAAATTCTCTAATAAATAAAGCATCTGAAAAACGTGTTGCCGTTTGACTCATAGAGGCACCGACACTTTTGCACTCTCTTTGTCAATTCGCGTTCACGGAGCAGCGCGTGAAGCCATTATACCGAGGTCGAGCTCGAGGTCGTCAGGCTATACGAAATTCAGAACCGAATAATGCCTACGTACTTTCGTCTATTTCGAACGACCCGCATCTTTCGCGTCTGTCGTTGAAGTGAGAGGACTATGGCGGCGAAGAGAGTGCGAGGGAGGGCGGGAGGGGAACGAGCAGAGGACGAACAAGTCCGTAATGTCAATTGAGCGGCACAGTGATCATGAAAATTCCGATGACGTATGACTGTGATGCCGAATGCATTGCTGACATTTTTTATTTATTCGTTAGTGAATTTCGCTTTTACGTTTTCCCTTTTCTATTATTTGAAGGTGAATTGTCCTAATTCGGCTTCGCTCATTTTCAAATAACACTTTCGTTTTAAGGCAAATAAACGTTTCTTTTTCTTGTATCTTTACAGAAATTATATTTTCATTGTTCTTTAATGCGCAGGGAAATAAAATAAAAATTGTTTAAGCGTTCAAAAAAAATTTTCTCCCGTAACCAAAATCAATAAAATTATAAAGGAACCTTATAAGTGACGAGGTGCATTCTACAAGGGACAAACATATATTATCAAATAATATTTATAACAAAATTTAAATCCCAAAAAGTATTCCTTGGGCATTCTTATTGAATTTTTAAAAATGATTATTACAGATCAAGATAATTTCTGATTCAGGTTCAGTAGTTACCTTTACGATAGAAAAGTAATGTATTTCTGAATAGAATTAGGTATACCGATTTTAAAGATTAAGAAATAACGGATAATCGAATGAAGTATATCTGGTTGGAAAATATTCTGTGTACTTATAAATTGGGGATCAATGTCATTTGAATCCGAGAATTCGAAGTAGCGATCGTGAAAAAAATTAATTAGTTCGCCAGTAAATTTTAATCCTCATTTAGATATGATTGTGAGTATTTGGCCAAACATTGCGTGAAAGCACAACAAAAAAAAAAAAAGAAAAAAAAGAAGAAGAAAAATATTCAGCAAAAGCCGAATTATCTCATGAGATCTATAAATCTGGATAAGGAGGCTCTTGTCGAACGAATGCGTTATCAGTATAATTCTTTAATGACTCCATGATATCGTTCAGTAATTAATATCAATTAATCCATTGACATTAATTATCATTATTATATTAGTAACCTAATTGATTATGTTTTATCAGCAGCAATGTACGGGGCATTTTATTTTATATTCAGACAAACAAGAAAGAGATTTCCAGTACTTTCTTTACTGCACAAAGAATTTTTATTTTACTAAACATATATGCGGCGGACGAAGCGGGAAAATATAATTTGCCTAGCTAACCCAAAAATATGCGTGCGCTTGACAGCGATAAGTAGTTTTAGGATCTAATTACTCGCAGTGCACGCGCACTGTAACTGTAAACGCACTCGAAGGCCGCCTCTCCCCTTTTCGGGTCATCGGAGAGAAAAGCGACCTTTGCCCTCCCGAAGTGAATGCTCGGACAACACAAAAAAGTCAGTAAGCCACGAGGCGCCCGCCTATGTACTTCTCCTTAGTCTAATAAACAGTAAACAAAATAGTAACCTCACTTACTTCTTTCGTCATCCCGATCCCCCCCACCCCCCGTCTCCTCATCCCCCTCGCAATCAATTCGGTCTACGAGACAAAGAGCGCGCTAAATATACTATTATGTTTTATACTTAAAATATTTATTAAGTAAATAGAAGCGATTCATTTCATATGAATGTTTAATATAAAGCCCGAAATAAACAGCACATTATAATCTTATAATAAGAAAATTAATTAAACGAGGAGGCATTAGACATTGACTTTCCTTAATGAATGGATAGTTTTGTAAAATTTTATAGGAAGAAGAAGAAGACCGAAATGGTGTATTATTCTACATGAATATGTTGCAAACAAAAAGATTCAAGAGAGGAGTATAAGAATTTTAAATATTGGCTCCCTTTCTTATCGGTTGTGCGTATCAATATATTCTTCCTCTTATTCTCATTCGCTTACTTATAATATAAAAAAAAAACACTTATAGCTTATTAACGTTATTTTCAAAATGCGAATCCTTACGTATGTACGAATTCGCACTTCAAAGCAATTTATTTTAAATACATTTTGTTCTCTTAATTTTTATAAACAATAAGGGGAACGACGACAATCGTTATTGTCGTCAAAATTAATATCCTTCTAAATATTCAAGCGTTAAAATTCTTCTTTGAGGATAATAAAGTATTGTGAAAGTATTCCGTATTAAAGTACGTGATTCCAAAAAAAAAAAAAAAAAATTTATATGAAATTCCTTTAATTCGATCGATTTGTTGTCAGATTTCTTCAAGCAAGAAGAGCATATAAAGTTTTTTTTTTCCAGCGATGCAGGCAATGTTATTTATCAACTGCTGAAATCGTCGTTTCGAGCTAGTGAAATCCAATGGATACCTACTATAGGAATCTGGCGCAGTAAATTTTGTCCCTGTATGGGTTCAGTATGCGACTCCTTGCGACAAACGAGCTTTCATTTAGCTCTGTAATTAGCTTAGGGTAATTTCCCGGAATCGAACAATGTGGCGCATCTATTTATCTGGGCTTACGATCAAGCCAACGAGACTGCTAAATATTGCCATTATTGGCTCAATAAGCAACAATTATAAAAATATTGGTAAACTTTATTAATCCCACTTGTATGACAGGTTACCTGTAATTATTTGCGAATGCGCGTCCTTTAAAACTCGACGCACTTCCCATTCCATTATCACTCCATTTCATTATTTATTTATTTGTAGGAATATTTGGTTAAACAGTTAATATATTTAAGTGGATAAAGTTATTATCCAGAACACTTTTAAAATACGTCAACGTTAAATTTACAACAACAACAAACACGCATTCGATCGTTTTACGCAATTCTATCGTGATTTTTAGATTACGTGTAATAAAACATTCTCGGAAATTATTTTGCAACAGCGCACAAGTGCTATCATCCTTGATGTATTTTAAATGGCTTTGGAACATATTGTTCTAGTATAGATGTTTTTTCGTAGCGAAGGGAGTGGTGGGAGTGACCACTTAATTTCCTCCAACAACAAATTGAAAGCTAAAAAGTACAAATTAGGCTATTGTAAAGATTTAACTAATATTTATTACCCGAGTCATTGTGACAGTAATTACAACGTACTTTCTAATACTTTGACCTTCTTTAGAATACTGTCTTTCTAAAATTATGATCCTTCTCATTAGTTCCACCCCTTCCTAAACAAATACGACCAAACTTTCTTTTCACTCTTTTATGTAAAATAATCATAATTTAACATTATACAAGCCTAACGTGATTAATTATTTCCCTTATTTCCCCAATATTTTAAATAAATTGAGGTCAAATATTTAATTCGACCAAATTATTAATAAATGCGGGTAAATTTTAAAATCTTAAGGATAAAAAATTTTTTTTTTTTAATTGTTTTAAATATTGAAGCTAAATGTATAATGAAAAAGGGAGCTCTAAAATTACCGTCTTCGAACATTTTATTCTCATAGATCACAAACGAACTCAGCATTGATGCAACTTTAATTTACACCGTTTTAAATATTTTTTAAAAGATTTTAAATTTTACAAAGAGTACACGAAGAATAAATTGTTATTTTTTTCAATTAGTTTTACAGAGGATTTTATTATTATTCGCTGTTTTTAAATTCAGTCGTAATTTGTTTGGTTTGTATATAACATACGGATTTACAAGTGCTTCGCAATAGTTACATTGCATTATTTATCATTTTTCTTTATATATATATATATATTTAAATTATGTTGCATCGAAAATTTCTATATACGTAAATTATTAGAAGCATTTAGACAATGGCAATTACTTTTGTAACTTGTATATGAATAAAGTATCATAACGTAAAACGAAATGGTAATTGTTGAGAAAGTCTCGATGCTCTTTTCATAAAAAACTTTCGTATTTAATAAATTCGGATTAGAAAAAGAAATCATTAAATGTCACAAACATGATAAAAATAACGATAAAAACTATTCTGACGGCAAACATAAATGTTCTCGTGTTGCAGTGAAGCATGAGAAGAAGACGTAAATTAGATAATTTGAATTAAGAATATTGCAATGAATTTGCCTGATCGAGAATTCAGATTAATCATAATAATGTTGTAAATTATAAGATCAAGATGCATCGAATATAAATTTCTCATAAAAAAAATGTAACTGCACCGAATTGGATTCGAGGTTGAAAACAAAAAAAATAAAAATAAAAACCAAGACCTTGGTGGGTCGAGGTAGTTTAGTGAGTAATAATAAAAAATCTCCAAGTCAGTTGGCGAAGGGATGTACAGGTACCGACAAGTGTTGGAGTACTTAGGCTTATGAATTCGCAGAAATGCGCGTGCCTCTATCAAGCCTTTTCAGGGTCGTACTTGCGGCGACGGCGGGAGGAGGGGACCACTGTACTTTGAAGATGTGCCCCAAAATTTTGGTTATATAAAGCACCGGTATATTTAATATGGCAGTTGAAGGTCAGACTTTCACGAGTGCACGTCAATAGAGATTAGTTAATACTCTAATAAAGATTGAGGGTAGTGTTTTTCGATTGATTGGACTTTTAATTTTCCAAATTTGTATTCCTACGTTTTGCAAGAGCCGGCGGCTGGCATTAATATAATTAGTGTGCAGCCAAATTTGAATCAAGGCAAGGGACGTCTCGTCTGGATCTGACGTGCTGCACATCTTCAACACGGACAAGCCTCATTGTGAGTAGTTTATTTTTAATGCACTGCTTTTCATGAAGGTCACAGGCAAAAGATAGTTTCTCTCTCTCTCTCTCTCTCTCTCTCACTCTCACTCTATATATATATATGTGTGCGCGCGATTTCATTGTTAATTAAAAAATGTCAATATGCAAACGAATCGTGAATGTCTGTAGTCTAAAGAGATAGTTTTGATGGTTTTATTAGCCATATCAGTCTTACTTGGTACCAACAGAAAGTAGATCTAGGGATCACAGATACAGGATTTTTTGAGCTTGAATATAAGTGCGATCTCGACGGAATCCTCGCCCAATGTACATTTGGGCATCAGAGTTTGGTAATTTGTGCCGAGTATCCTTACTTATGCTAGAGTCTTACGTATTATAGAGAAGATAATTCGAAAGAGGGGAAATTCGTTATTTTTTATTTGTATATTCTTTATTCGGATAAACGTATCGTCCAGGAGAGGAGGAAGATCTCGAGGATATTTATTTTCTTATTTTAATAAAGTAAAGATACGCTTAAAATATCGTCGAAAGTCGCATAAAGCGTAAGAGGTTTCACGGTATGTCGCATCCCCTGGATCGTTCGATCGCAGAGTCGTCATGAAGTCGGGCTCGAGTTCGTATTTACCGCCATGCGCGTGACGAGCGTCACTTTTGGGCGGCAGAGCGATATCTTGAAAATTCGAAACCTTTAACGGCTACCGCCGCCACCGCCACCGCCACCGCCGCCGCCTCGTCGTTGCCCTTGACACGCGAGCCCACGAGGGCTGATAAAAGGATCCATGCGCTTCTTTCTCGGGCCCGTGTGAATGCTCGAGCACGCCCTCCCCCCGCCCCTACCCCCACCCCACGGTCGAGTGGCATAAAATTGAGCGGGTAGGAAGGAAGGAAGGAGACGCGCCGATTTTCAATTCTTTGCGGCTCGCTCGGTTCGGAAGTTCTTCCCCGCGTTAGAGCTCTTCCGGGACCCGGTTGGTCGGGCTGTCCGAGGGGCGAGGGGCGGGGGGGGGGTAGCGAGGACGTCCTCCACGCCCTCCTCGGCCAGCCCGGCCAATTGCCCGCCATCGGGCAATCCGCGGTCTAGAGCCGCAAGGTTGCGCGGGCCGTGGTTGCGCTCGGTGCCGCGTGGCGTCGCCCCGCGCGCAAGTCACCACTCTCTAGCGGCCGAGGAAGGAAAGCCCACGAGTCGAGAGTCGCGCCGCCGCGTTACTTACCTCTACTCATCGGCCCGATCGCACTCTACGCACACAGGTACTCCACATACATGGGGTTTGCGCGTCCTCGCACACTCCCCGCGCACTGTACGTACCGTGACTCTTGGGCAGCGCCTGCGCGAAATGCGGTTCCTCGAGCTGGTGCCGCCGCCGTCGCAGCCGTCGGGATCCTCCTCGTCGTGGTAGTCGTAGCTGGGTGAGCTGTCGAGGACGAGGGGGGGCAGAGGTGGTGCTCCTGGCCCCTGTAGCGTGGCTAGTCTGCGCGGTATTCCTTCCTTTTGCGTGGTCGTTCGCTGTGGCGTGGCGTGGCGAGGCACAGGTGAGGAGGCTCGCCCAGGACCTTTTGCCCGGTGTCGGGGACGCATCCGGGAAACACCGAGAGGAGTCAGCGTCATTTTCGCTCGCGAGCTCCTCGTCCGCGCCCACGAGGAGTCCGCGAGCGCTAAATTTACCTGGACAGATGAAGAAGGCCGAGGCTCGCCATAAAGGGGACGTAGTCTCGTCGCGAGTTTAACCTGAGCCCCGTGTGGAACGAGTTTAACTGCCCAAGGAGAAGAGCGCGCGCCCTCGTGCGACTCTAGAGGACCCGCTGAACATGCTACTGAGCATCTGACGGTTTTTTTCTCACCCGTAAGCATCGGCCACTGCTCTCTCGCCTTACTTTCATCAGCCTTCGTCACTTTAGCTTAGCATTCCCCACAAATGCCTTCTCTTTCCTCCTCTCTTGGAACTGCGTACCTTCTGCCAACAAGCATTACACATCTATTGCCACATTCCACCTTCTAGGGCCTTCTTTTCTTGTATCATACTCTTACACATTTTTTATTTATTATTTCTCTTGTATTGTTTTATTATCCTTTTTTTTTAATGATACCTTTATATCTGTTCTTAAGCACTAACAACAGCACGTTACTTTCAAGTTATTTTTAATTTGTTACAACATTCTATTCATTCATTTTATAAAAATACCTGCGTTCCTCCTATTACAAGTACGCACATTGTTTTTATGTTGTTTGGTAATGCATTTCAAGCGTTTCACCACTAGTAACTTCCACTCTCGATAAAAGCTGCATAAATATGTAAAAATGCATCCAGATTATGCAACAAAATGATAGCATTTCATATTTTGCCACCTTTAATTTGGTATTAGTTTTAAAAAAATTTTGTTATACCATCTACTTATTTGCTTCATTTCTTTATATAAATTGAATTATAGAATTTATTTCTTACAAATTTATATAATATCTATAAATTTTATATGAATAGCTTGAAATTGTTATATGTATCTATGTTTTGGTTCGTAGTCGATGTTATATTTAAATACATTCTTATAACAAAATAACAAAAGTTGAACTTGTTAGTATTAATGTTGTAATATATTATAAGTAAAAATTGTATATATAATTTCACTGCCTTAAAAACTACGACATTATATTTTGAAGACAGTTTTATTGTTTTAAAAATATTTTTAGTTGTATAGTTTTGAATACTAACATGCTTATTCTTTATTGAGAATTAAATATGCGTTTTTTTAAATGTACATATACACATGCACCACACATATACATATATATATATAGAAAAATAGATTCTACGAGGAAAAAAATCTAAGTTTCAGGTTAAAAAATACATTATTTTTTAAACATTATATTGAGATCTCTTGAATAAGAGTTTTTTATTTCATTTTGAACATAATTTGTAATTTATAATTTAGAGTTTAATAGAGAATAAATGAAATTAAAAGTATAAGCATTATATAGTAATTAAAAAAATTATAATACTTAAAATTTAATTGGGTTTCAGAAATTGTAATAAATTATTATGAAGATGTGGTCGTCACAGGCAAATAATTCTAGTAGCAGCAATGCCACAAATAACCAGAATTTACGTACTCTGGGTATGACATCGGCTATTAGTATGGCAGAACCAAAACCCAGTGATCTCACTAGAACAATCGAGCTTAAAGAAGCTCTTAAGCCATACAATGTTTTTGAATCGGAGGAAGAACTTAATCATAGAATGGAGATATTAAGGTTTGTTATAATATCAATCATGTAAAAATATTGATAAAAATGATTAGATTATTTCAATAAGTGATGCATTATGAATTCAAGAAACTTACGTATGATTGTAAAATTGCTAAAGATTGTTGGATTTAGACTCATACTATGTGTTTTATAAATGATTCAGTAAGCATGGTAAACTAGTTCTTATAGCAAATATATTATGAATTGCTGTTAAAATTAAAAATCCTTTAAATAACTTTAGAATCTTTATATTTTAATACTATAAAATTCACTTTTTTTACAATTTATTTTTAATAAAAAAAATTTTTGTATTTTAGTAAATTAAATGCTTTGGTGAAACAATGGATACGAGACACAAGTATCGCAAGAAATATGCCACCAAATGTTGCAGATCAAGTTGGAGGCAAAATATACACATTTGGATCTTACAGATTAGGTGTTCATCATAAGGGCGCTGATATAGACGCTCTATGTGTTGTGCCTCGCCATATAAATAGAAGCGATTATTTCACATCATTTTTTGATTTATTAAAAGCTCAAGCTGAAGTGACAGATTTGAGGGTAAATATTTACTGCGAAAACTTATAGAATCATTTTAACAGGATATTTATGTGCATGCTTTTTTATTTAATATTCATGAAACTTGTAAAATTTTATTTATAGGCTGTTGAAGAAGCATTTGTACCTGTAATAAAAATGAACTTTGATGGTATAGAAATTGATATGTTATTTGCTAAATTAGCATTAAAGGAAGTTCCTGATTCTATGGTAAGTTTTCTAAACAGTTCTTATTTCAAATGAATGAATTTCATTTTAACGCGTACTAATTTAATATGTAATCTAATATGCTTGCGGCTTTACTTGTTTTTATATAGGATCTTAGAGACGATATGCTGTTGAAGAATCTTGATCCAAAATGTGTGAGAAGTTTAAACGGTTGTCGTGTAACAGACGAAATTCTCCGTTTAGTTCCCAATATCGAGAATTTCAGACTGGCATTAAGAGCCATTAAATTGTGGGCGAAAAGTAAGTATTGGTGTCAATCGGTGGCTCATACATTTATAACCTTCAAATGCCATGGATTAATTTCTAATCGATCACAATACACTTTTGCAGAAAATGGGATATACAGCAACGTATTGGGTTACCTAGGAGGCGTATCATGGGCAATGCTCGTCGCGAGAACTTGTCAGCTTTATCCGAATGCAGTGGCAGCAACATTGATAGAGAAATTTTTTCTTGTCTTCTCCCAATGGAAGTGGCCCCAACCAGTACTCTTAAAATCACCAGAAAACGTTAATTTGGGATTCACAGTTTGGGATCCGCGCGTAAGTGAACATTACAATGCCTCCCGAAACTACCGAAACCACCTATTCGCAAACCCCAATAATTCTAAAAGGACGAAAATAATGTGCATTACAAATATTTTGTATTCGGTTATTTAAGTAATCCCCTCGTTATCGACCTGTATGCTGTAGAGACGTGCTCCTCTTAAAGCGGGTGATATTTAATTTGTCGCAGGTGAATATTTCGGATAGGTATCACCTGATGCCGATCATCACTCCTGCGTATCCGCAGCAGAATTCGACGTTCAACGTATCGGTGTCCACGAGAACAATAATGCAAGAGGCCTTCGAAGCGGGTTTGTCGACCACCGAAGAAATCATCATGGGCAAGGCGACGTGGGATAAATTATTCGAGCCCCCGAATTTCTTCCTGAAGTACAGGCATTATATTGTTTTGTTGGCGAGTAGTTCTACAGCGGAAGATCAGTTGGAGTGGTGTGGGCTTGTCGAAGCGAAAATTCGACACTTGATAGGTAAGGCATTTGCTGTTACTTGGCATTTTGCATTTGACTTTTATCCATTAATGATCGAGACAGCACCTATTTTCGTATACCTCGGCTTCATGATGCAGGTGAAGGCAAAATTTTTCTTACTTTAATTAAAGTAGTACTTAAGAATGCTAATGAGCTCATCAATAAGGTTATAGCGAAATGAAATACAAAGGAAATTATCTGGATTTAATTTACAAAACGTCTGGGAGTGAAACAATTTTTCTTTTATTAATCACATGCACGTTATAACAATTTTAGGAATTAAAGATGTTTTTTTAGGACTATTTTTGACTCATTGGTTCGATTTAGGTATTCTCGCAAGGCTCTGCTTATTTAATATTAATCTCTTCTATCTTTTGCATTACTTAATATAATATAGGTACTCTAGAAAGGAATCCTCACATCAATTTGGCACATATTAACCCCGAAGGTTTTCCGCCATTGAAACCAGAAGCTGATAAATTTATTTCCATGTGGTTCATTGGTCTTACGTTTAAAAAAGGAGAGAACTTAAACGTTGACCTTACCTACGATATCAAATCATTCGTTGAAACGAGTAAGTAGCATCCGTTCATTGGTATTTTAATAAATCTCTGTATCCGCTTATTGCTGCAGCAGTAAAAAGTTCTTTTAATAGTCGTTTACTTGTAACGTACAATCATTGACAACAGGAATGATAATACTTTCATGGCTTGGGTAATCTCATTTATTAAATTGTAGATTAAATTTATACGGAGAAAGAAAAAAATAACAAAAATTAATTCGAATATATAGCAAAAATTGTTAAGTAATTGAGAAAGCATAGTATTTATCAAAGAGTGCAATTGAATTTGAAGTGATTTGTAATGTAGGTGAGATCGTTGCCGTATTAATTTCTTGCTAATTACAATTGTTTTATTTCCTGCAGCCGAAAGACAAGCAGAGCAGATTAAATTGTTTAAAAATGGTATGACCATTGAAGCTAAACATGTAAAGAAAAGGGATTTGTCGAACTACATTTCTGCTAGTTTAATTAAAAGAGAAAGGAAAGTAAGTATTGCCTACCCCGTTGTAAATGTATTTTATATTCTATCCAAATATATATATATATGTATATAAGAGACTAATGGGAGCCGTTAAATTATAAGACGTCAAGTGGGACCCAGCGAAACGGAAACGGCGGCGTTTCTCCAAGGAATCAAACCGATCTCGTGTCTAGGAAGAGGAAGTCTGACCAGACTCTGGATACTAGTGATAAAAAGCGAAAAGTACAAGAGCCTGAGCAACAGCTCCAGCCACCGACACCGTTACAACAGGTGCTTTGTAAAAATCTTTTGAAAAAAAATTTTGATAAGAAAAAAATAGGTAGTTCCTCTATTATTGTGAACTGAATTGTCGGCTGGATTTATAAGAAAGTAAAAAAAAGTTAAAAAAGTAACCTAGAATTGTAAATTTGTAGAAGGAAGACGGTTCCTTGGTTGTCCAGTCATGCGGAGATGACAGCAATTCAGGATTTAGCTTAGAGGAATATAAGCAGACTCTGACACCTGCTAAGGACGTAAGAAATTGAATATCTTACCAATTATTGTTTTTATAAATTTTAATTAATTCTTTAAGCTTTAGAGAAAAAAAAAAGTAACACCAAGGTTGGTAGTTTGGAGGAAAAATACCGTTATCTCTTTAAAAAAAAAAAAAAATTGTTTTTAATATTTTACAAAATCTCAATAAATATTATTGATTTTATAATTGGCGTTTTCATTTGAAATTGAAAGTCTTGTTCGGACGCTAATGACGAGTTTAACATTTTCTTTACTTATACGATCCGCTAGTTATAGTTTCGCAATTAATTGTATATCGTTTTTAAGGAGTCACTTTATTACATTAATGAATTTAAAACAATGATAATGACGATGAGTCGTCGATGCTTAATTACACGGAGTCTTATCACCCATCGTGTTCCCTGTCCACGAGCTCTCGATCTTCGCTATAGCCATATGGATAAAAGCTTCCGAATAATCGATTGCATCGATATCTCATTCCGAGCGATCGGGATATTCGTATCTTTGATCCGGCAATCTTGTATATTACTTGGGCAACAAGGCGATCAAAATGTGGATCTGATCCATTACCGCTTCTCACAACTTTCACAGCTCACTGTGGATCATTACATAACCGCGATCCACTTTTGCTTTCGCTCGCTTATAAATAACCGGCTTGATTTCGCTTGTCGTCGTCCTACTTTTCCTATTCATCACCACTTGCGTGTTCCACCCATGGATCCTTCTCTGCACTCCTTCCCTATATCTCTTAAATATTCTAATATTTTCTGTTTCATCTCAGGAGTTACATTCTCTTTCTTTCAATTCTTACTCTCCCAATGCAAGAACCATTCTCCTCCATATCCGCCAGTAGGTTCTGCTTCAGCGGTTCCCTCAATCTCCCTGAGATCTGTAGTTATATCGGCATCTAGACTGTCATGAGTCAGTGTTGTAGGTCTGGTCCCAGAATATTCTTTATTTTACGAGGCATTTCCACCAAACATGTAGGCAAATATTTTTACCAGATTTATTAACCTACGACTGTTTACTTCAGAATTACATCAGGCATTTATAGATCGGGTTTTTCCTAAAATAACCCCAATAACCGCATTGATTGCTGTATAAAAATTGATAGGCATAGCGGCTGCTGAACAATGTGTTTTAGTGACTAATTGCATATTGAATTGATAAGGAAAATAAACTCTGCGGCTTGATCTTCTATCCGAACTTAATCTAAAAATGCAGAGCAATTTTTGAACTTAATTGTAGAAACGTCATCGTATGAGAAACTGATAAAAATCCGGCACAGTCTTTGTATCTTGACCTTAAGGTGCAGATTCTTAGTTTACTTAAAGGATGACCTCCAGCTTTGTTCAATGGCATATCTATAGCAGCACATGTTGTACAGTAGCCAGGATCTAAGACGAATGACTCGTAGGATAGACTATTATATATTATAACACGGTCTACCATCCATAACTTGTAGAATTTCTGTAAATCTTTTTATTAAATTTTCCCTATATCGAGTATTATTGACATTGCTAGTCCTATGATATGATAATATATTATATGCAAATGTGAGTATCTCTGCATCCGAGAAGTTTGTTGCTTTATCAGAGGGTACTAATACAGTTTCACATTCTAATAAACTCAGCGGTGTTAATTTATCTCCAGCCAATCATAGAGTTATTCCGTATGTTTCGTACTCTTCTGTCAAGGTGAAGGCTTTTTTTTTTTTTTTTTTTTTTGCAAAAGAAGTATAGGAAAGATTTTGCTTCTTCAACAGTGAGGGTCTCTTAAGGAAGTTTCTCGGCTACAATAGCACATATGTTAGGATTATTATACATACACCGCCCGCAATTTTTATAATAACTGTCGCGCGTGCAGATCAATCTCTCAATACCTTGATTAACGTTTATTTAATTTTTTTTTTTTTTTTTTTGAACTTGCTCGGAATGTGCATTTTAATAAACAATAAAGCCACCCACATCCAATCCCGCCCCCCCTCCACTCGCAATACCACAGTAAATAATGTAGAAATATTAGGAGTAAAAAAGAATGTTAACGGAAGAACAATGAAACTAATTATCGTGCGAGAGTGTATAGGTATAAAAAAAAGAAAAGAAAAAAAAAGTAAATGAGATAGATCGCGTTGGAGTGGGTATTTTTCTGTCCAAAAATACTTGGTCATAAAATCAAGAGGCGTCGTGTTGTTCCTCCCGAGGTCGAAAGCCAAATGAGCAAAGGTGAATGCTAATGTTAGGGAGTGAGAGGTAATGGAGGGATGGGCCGTCGGCGGCTAGGCGACCGATCGACAATCCCGGTGAAAAATTAATATGAAAAAAAGGAAAGCTTGGGAGCCGGCATTTGTAATCCAAGGCTCGGGGCCGTTTGGCTTTTTCCAGGAGGTCGGAGGAGTGCCGCCGGCCTCGGGCGGTGGCAAGGCCCCGCCGCCGGGCCCGGCGCCACCCGCCGCCGCCGTCGCCCAGGAGGGATACGTCTGCACCTGACCTGGGGCACGGCAGACCCAGGCCCGTCACGAGCCACGCATCGGCCCGTCGAGCCGTTCAACGCGCAAAGACTTCTCGCGCCCTCCTCCACTGCCCGCTGTGTAAGTTCATCGTTTTAAGCAAGCAAGTGCTAGCGGATATTACGAGAACGAACGAACGAACGAACGTAGGTACGTACGTACGAACAAAGGAAGGAAGGAAGGAAGGAAGGAAGGAAGGAAGGAAGGAAGGATGGATGGATGGAAGGAAGGGAAGAGCGAACTAGGATGGAGGGAAAGAAAGAGAGAGAGAGAGAGAGAGCGATAGGTAAATAGATAGTTAGGTTTATAGCGTTAGTTTGTTAGATAGATAGAAAGGAAGAGAGAAAGGACGAGATAAAGGAAGGAAGGAAGGAAGGAAGAATGAATGAATGAATGAATGAATGAATGAATGAATGAATGAATAATCACCGCTTCAGAGATAAGCGGCGCGAGCCTGTGCGGTCATTATTGGGTGGGGCGAGGAGGAGGGGGGGGCGAATTATTAATGAACAAGAGGCCGGGGGCACGGACGGTCCACGTGCGTGCGTAGTAATAACGTGGACACGGCCTCGCGCATTCTTGGCGATGTGCCAAGGGTTGTTGGGGAGGATGGCGAGAGGAGCGACGGCCCCTCCTCTCTCCGCTCCTCTGCTTTTGCCAGCGTCGGTGGTTTGTTTGTCACACGCCCATCCACCCACCCACCTACCCACCCACCCAACAGATGTCTCACGCTCCCTTTGTTTCTCTGATCGAACGCAAAGAAAGAAAGAAGCAGCACGGCAGAGCTCGTGGAGCTGCTCTCGAGCGCGACTCGGAATGGTATCCCGTACTTTTTTATACTATCGGAGAAGAGGGCCCTTCTCTATGCTTTTTCAGGAGAATCTCGCATGTAGGCGGACCGCTCGCATAGTAATAATAATAAAATAAGTAAGGCTCCGATGGGTAATTTCACCTTGTTTTAAAGATGAGATTTCTAGCTCTGAATTATGCCATGTATAATAGCAAAAACCTGTTGTCCGCGTTAAGGAAGGTGCCAAGTGCACCCGAGCGATCTTCTGGATCACGATCGCCGCTCTTGCGTATTGTGTATTATTGCCGTCTTTCTTATCCGGGTCGTGGCAACGGACGATTGAGGAACATAAGCCGCTAATCGCTCGCGTTGCGCCTTTTTTTTTCCTTTCGTCAAAAGCCACGCGCACGTGACTTTTCAAACTGCTTGCGAGCCCTTACTTTCAACAAAATCGTCGTCCACACGCCCCCGAATTCTTCTTAAATAGCAGAGAACATACATTATTCTGTGATAGTACACGCAGAGTACACGCGTAGAAAGAAGTATATGATGATCCTTCTCGATCGCTCCTTTCAGTTTCAGTCTCGTACGTGCGCACGCTCCGCAACAAACGTTACAACGACTTTGTATAAAAAAAAAAAAAAAAAAAAAAAAAAAAAAAAAAAAAAAAAAAAAAATAAAAAAACTAAGAAAACGAACAAAAACAACAACAACAATAATAATAATATATATATATAAAAAAAAAGAAAAGAAAAAAAAAATTATCTGTAAACTAACTGTGCGAATCGCCGAAATCTCGAACGTCTACATATAGTGTCCGTAGGTTCGCAAAAGACATTGATTGTTTTATAAAGCGGTGAAATAAAGAGTTAATAATGTTAATAATAATCGATTAGGTTCAGGTAGTGTAATGTTATATTGAAGAAGGAGTACAACGCGTACGATGACTGAGGAGAAAACAATAACCTATCGATTCTGGCAAATGCGAATGTGCCTGTTCCGTTCATAGATTAAATATTATATTCATATATACATATACAATATTATATTTGTAAGTTCAGATGAAAGAGCGAACCGGAATGAGAGTGAGAGCGAGAGAGATTTGTAAACGGAACACCATTATTGTGTATACATATATTAATTATGTAGTTTAGTTCTCCTTTTTACTTAAGTTCATACAATAATCGTTTTTTTTTTGTTTTTTTTTTTGTTATAGGATATACATTAATCATTTTTTAACTCAACGTTGCGTAGCAATGAAAGATAAAAACGAAAGAGAGAAAAAAAATGTTTAAAAAATGGGTTGGGGGGGGGCGGATGTAGTTAAAGTAATAGAAAGCACATACGCTGCTTCGATGCATTAGGGTTTATCCCGAGGCGAATTGTCGATTTTGTAAAACTGTATGTGTGCGTTGTTATATTGTGCGTTGGTGTACTTTTTTTTTGTTCCCCCGCCCCCGCCCCCTCCTTAATTTATCGATGAGAATTAACGAGCGCGTGTGCGGTACACCGGGGAACCGGGGAACCGGGTGGGTAATCCACGTTCCACGTGGAGGCCGTAGTCCTTGTTCATGTAGTCGAGCACAAGCATGTGTATAATAAATTATTATTTTAGTGGTTTTTCGTGTGAAAGGAAGCTTGTGCGGCAGTAGGAGAATTTAGAAAATATAACGATAAGCCGGAGAAAAGGAATATTGTGCTAACGATAGTCGGATATTATTTGCTTCGCGCCAATGAATCTCTTAGCCGTTTTACCATATGGACTTCACTAATAGAAAAAGAAAAGAGAACAGAACATTTTTTAAAAACAGAACATTATTCTTTATTATGCGACAATGCGAATACAACTGAGCGGTTCGAGCTGTTACTTTTTTTCTTTCTTCTTTTTTTTTTATATGGTTGAAATCCTTTTTGAGTGAGAAGGGAAGGACCGGAAGAAAGTGAAATCTCATTCGGAATAATTTTTCTCTTCGAATCCTGTGATAACTGAAAAGAATCGTTCGTATTGAGGGCAAAGGTGTGATGATCGTAGGCTTAAATCACCTGATATAATAATAATCCTTCGAATTCCAGTTAAAAACGTATTCTGATCAATATGAAATCGATGTTCATTAAACGTAATCGGATGTATTTTATAGAGACGAGATAATTCATTGGCTCGGGCATTATTATTCTTATTAACGAGGTTTTTTTGAATCTGGATTTCATTCACACAATTTCAAATACGTTTTTAATTACACGCACTTTCGATGCGAACTTGAGATAATAAGGGCTTTCTTACGTACGCTCTAAATACGGATTAACCCCATTCAATTGAAGTTCAGCTACGATAAACACGCAATGAAAAAAGAATGAATCTTCTTCATTTGTTTATTTTTTTGTGTTGTGAAACCGCCGTTCGAATTGTTTCTTAATAATAAACACAACAAAGAGATGGAAAGATCACATTGGGTCATGCGCGCGCATACATACAATGATTACAAATTCTTTTTTTCTTGCGAATTGTCTGGTTTATTACTTTTATTTTCGATCGTAAACAATACAAATGCCGATTAAGTTGAAAATTTAAAAAAAAAAAAAAATGATAAAAGACTGAAAATAATTAAAAAAACAAATAATAGTAAAAAAATAAAAAAAGTATAAGCCATACGAGCTCGAGTATGAAACTATGCGATTTTCATATGAATACATGTATAAGCTGTAAATATTAGCCCGTTTTTATAAAGCCAACGACGATTGATTGAGGACACTATTTATTTCAATTTCACTTAAACCAAAAAACATTAAAACTTACATTCCTGAAAATTCTTTTGGCACAATCGAGTCACAGGTCTCTTCATTTTTTTTCTCTCTATCAATTTCATGGTGGTAATTATATTGCAATTATTATCATTACATCGTTTCAATAGTGACACAAATTTTATAGATATTTTATTACTACGAATGTTTAATATTTAATATTTGATATGATTCATGCAATATCTGATTTTGCAAAACATTTTACGAATAAAATGGAATGTTGAATTACCCGATAATGAGAAACGAAATAAACGTTTTTTGTTTTAGTATCAAAATCGTATTGTATTATCAACATTGATGTAAAAATTGTATTATTATTATTATTATTATTATTATTATTATTATTACTATCATTATTACTATTAATTATTATTACCATTATTATTAATTAATATTATTTTTTTTAATATTACTACTACTATTACTATCACTACTTCTACTACTACCTCTACTACAATTACTACCACTACTACCACTACCACCACTATTACTACTGCTATTATTATTCTTACTATTATTACTATTACTATTATTATTATTATTATTATTATTATTATTATTATTAATATTAATATTAAGATTATTCTTTTCAGTGTATTGCTTTACTTTCAATTTATAATGTATATCATTGGGAAAATTAAATTGACATTATTGAAATTATTATTTATTTTCACTATGTTCACGCATATATACATATCGAAATTACTTTATGATAAACTCCATTTACGCCAATATAATAGTTGAAATAAATAGCGACATATTTCTTAGAGTGCATCTATATATATATATATATATATATATATGCCCTATAAACCTATCTAAAGAATAAATTGAAATTGGACTTTCAATTTAATTTGAATTACCTTCGAAAAAAGTTTATAGATCAATATAGAATCTATAATTTTTACATATTTCATACACTATGAATATGTAATTATATTATTTATTACTACAGTGTAATATTTTTATCGTTAGTTTTATGTTTCTTATTTAACAATAAGTCAGTAATCATTCAGTCAATAATTATTATTCTATATATTAAGTATTCTTTCTTGTAGTTTACACGAAAACCTTTTTATATATTTAAAAGGTATAATGCTTGTATTTTTTGTTTAGAATCCAAACGTTTCGTTGTCTAAAATTCTAAGCTTCATGTTTAATTTCTTTTTTTATTCAAATGCATAAATTCTCACGATCAAAGAATTATATGTTATATCATGTAACACGAATCGTTATATTTTAGTCTATATATATATTAATTGAAGATATTGGGAGAATAATTTTTTATTATAGAAAATTATTAATTATTAAGTGTATCAAGAATAAAATATAAAATATACTCTTCTTTTATTCTACAGATTTTTTATTTTTAATATATATTTGTTTATTATATTTATTTAAAAACTCTTTTCTGATATATCTTTCGAATTGTATCTGTAAACACAATTAATATGTTGATTAATATTTGTTTGTATTTGTTCACTAACTTAAAACTAAAAATTCAGTTATATTGAAGGAAGAATTTTTAATAGGATTTCAATTAATGCTTTTCGATGATTCGTATGTAAGCCTTTTTGAATTATGAGTATAACATTTAAAATGACGTAACATGTAATTATTAATTAGGAAAATCTTCAATATTTGTAATATAAAAAATCTGAATATTTTTCTAATTAATACAATTTTCCAAATTGAATTTTATATTTCAAAAGGCATATATAATACGTAGATTTTGATTTTTTTTTTTTTTTTTTTTTTTTTAAATACGAAAAATATATTATTTTTAAATATATATATATATATATATATGTGTGTGTATTTGATATATGGTATAAAAGTAATCAAGTTTTCCCTCAACAAGTAAACTGTAATTTATATTTGAAAATATATTATTTTGACCGCACACCAAACATTTATTAATTTTCATCAAACATTGAAATAGATATGAAATTGTTATATGTCTTCGACACTCGATCGGAATATAAATAACTAGATCATTGAAAAATTATAGAAAAATAATGAAGTTTTTCCTTGTGGAGAAGACTTGTCACCTTATCTTCTTTATAAAAATAAAGACGGCGCTCATTCTTCGTCGATTACATATATTATAAAGATAAAGACTCCGACGGAACTTTCTTGAAGGCAACAGTATATGAAATCGCGAGTGACTGTCTGTGTGTGTGTGTGGGTGTTGGTGAGAGAGAGAGAGAGAGAGAGAGAGAGAGAGAGAATGAGAGTACGAACAACAACGAACCCTGTAATGTATTTGCACATGCATGCACATATGTTAACACGTGCACGCCCACGCAAATCTCCCTACACACGCAAGCCCGCACGCATGCACGCACATACACCACTTTTAATAATAAACTCTCTTGATTGTAATTTCAAGAATTTAGTTGTATTACGTAGTTTTTAAGAAAAATGGAAAGGTCGCAAAGTATGTATAAAAAAAAAAAAAAAAAAAAAAAAAAAAAAAAAAAAAAAAAAAAAAAAAATGAAAAAAAAAAAAAAAAAAAAAAAAGAGGTAATTTGTACGTATAGCCGTAAACGTGGGAGAGTTGAGAGGGCGAAAAAAAATATTACCGCTGAAATCACCCGTACAATTCATACACCGGGCGCGTGCGTGTATGTGTGCGTATGTACACATTTTATTTTTTCTTACGTTAGCAGCAGCCCGATGTAGAGGAACCCCCAAGACGTCCGAGAAATGATCATTAGCGGTGTCAGGTCGAACGGTTATTTTTTTTTTTATTTATTTATTTATTATTTTTTTTTTTTTAAAAAGATGAATCGGCTGCTCGAGGTCAGACGTAACGGTACGGGTTTTCTTCGTGGTCAGCAATAGCGAATAAGGGCCATCGGCAAGTGTGCGTCCGATGATTCGACCTCTCTCGTTGTAGTTAGCAGCGTAGCTCTGTACATTGGTAGACGAGGAGGAGCCCTTTTTCACTAAGGTCACAAACGTACTAATAAATAGTGGGTAGAGAAGCTCTCTGTCACTACCTACCGCAACAATCTCTTAGTCCCTATACAACTCTGGCGATTTATAAACGATTCCAGCGAGGCCCGCGCTCTGTACAACACGTAAGCACGGCCATGCGTATACGGATATAAATATTCGTAGGCATGTCTGTCTGTCTGTCTGTTTGTCTGTTTGTCTGCTGTGAATTGGGGTTATTGATAGTGTGCGCCGTTCGGGTATACTTCGATTCGAGCCCCTCGTCCGTCTCCGTGGCTGCGCGTAAGTACGTTGCCGCGCTCTTCTCGCAGGAGCAGCCCTTTATCACGATCGAAGCTCTGCTACGGACCGACTCCTTGCCGGTCGGCAAGGTCGGACTACTTGCCCATACGTATAACTACCCGTACGCGCGCGCGCGCGCACACAACATACATTATGCACACATTATCTACGCATAGAATAGACGCGCGTACGCGTCTACGCATCAACGCTCCGACCAACTTGTTGCGCGCACCTATGCGTACATAGGTCTAAGAGCTTTAAGCGTAAATAAAGGAATAATAAATAATTACGGAATCGAAGAACGGAGTGTACTTCCTTTTTTTTTCTTTATTTCCACTTTTTCATCTTCATTTGTTTTCATCGACGATGCGACGATATCTGTTAACGAATATTTTATTATGTGTATCCTCAGCATCGATTGTATACCAATGTATCTCTCTATCTTCAATAAACGTAAATAAATTTTTCTTTCACCACCTTCAAACATTTGAATTTCAATAGATTCAGTAAACATTATTGATATACGGGCGCAGACTGCATTGATTAAAATTACGTATTTTTAATTTTTACTGAAAAACATTGATTTGTTCTTTATTACCGACCTCTGCACCATTGTCATATAAGGTAATGCGTAGCGATAATTTTTTTTTTTATTCAACAATTGCTCTTTATAATATCATTAATGGTTATGATTACATTTTAAATATTCGTATATTTATTGAACCGAATAAGAAAAAGGAAAAAATTATCGTGTGCAATATCGTAACGCGATATTATATATGAAAAAGTAATAGAAAATAAATAAAATAAATGTAAGGAGCGGTACTTTTGGAAACAATTTTTCCTTTTGGAATTGGAATTTTTGGCTACGAGATAATAATAAAACTATACTTTCTTCAATTAGCCCCGATAATCTAATAATTCTTGTTATTATTATTGAAAATACGTTTAAATGAAATGATAATTCAAAATTTTTTTTAAGTTAGTAGAGACGTAGGGAGATTTAATTAGTAATTAATTAATAGAGAATTTAATTATTTTTCATCGCCTCGTCAGCTTCTCTATAGACAAAGTAAGTTTGCGAGATAAAATTTGCGAGATTGATGTAAGAGCATGAAAATGATTCTTGTTAAACAATCGGATGTTATGAACAAGAAAGAAGAGTATGGCTAGGAAATCGTAAAATCCCTTGGAAGTCGGGGCGATTCGATATTATTTAGGAGAGCACCCTCGTAGCGTAATATCCTTTGAAACTCGTGGGAAGGGGGGGGGGGAGGCGGTCAGTAGTCGATCAAAGGTTTCCGGGACTTGACCCAAATCCTTCGAGAAACGTAGTGACTCAAAGCGTTGGTGTAATGACGGGGCTCGCCCGCACCCCTTGATAAATCCTTTGCTCCCGGAGGAAGGCTCGGGTACTGACCTGGGCGCGCGTGCGCCAGGCTAGGGCTCGAGACGAGGAGGCAACCGGTGTCGGGCGACCCCGGCAGTCGAGGTCGGAGCGCCGGCTCCTACGGGCGATGCTCGCGCGGCTCGACTGGACCTGACCTCGCCAGGATGAGGTACAAGCACATCGGGACCATCGGGGCGATATTTATCGGCGCCTTTGTCCTCCTCGCCGGCCTCATGTACTACTTTAATCAAGGTAAGAGACCGTCGAGCGCCCTTTCCTTCCGCATCGCTTCTCGCCAAGGAGGAGTCCTCGCGATGTCCAGGACAGATATGCAAATGATCTTGGCGAGCCCGTCTGGAATTGCGAATTAGACTCGCTCCGGCGCGTATCGACGCGATACCCAGAGTAATAATAATAACAACAATAATAATGATAATACCTCACGGGGGAGTGATTGACTCGCCGCTCGGCCGCCTGGCCCACGTGCGCCAACCATAACCTACGGCGACGTTCCCCACAACGGGCCCTTTTAAGTCAACCGGACAGCCTATTCTCTCGGTTGCCCCCCTCCCCCCGTCTATCACCGGGATCCGCACGAAGAACCGACGAGATACGCGTAGCCAGTGGTCGGAATTTTCAGTAGGCAACAGGCCAGAATCAGTATCAGTATCAGTATCTCACCTCCCCGTTCTTCGGAGCAGCCTATACCGGCCGATAACGTCCTTACGTACCTTGACTCGCGCCGCCAGTTATCATAAAACGCATTTTATAACCCGAGTTGCAATCAATTGCAATACGTTATCATTAACGAAAGCATGGCTTGGAAAAATATCGTACCAGACGAAAAGATTTATTTCCGACCAGGGTGGCAGTCCCGAGGATTATATGCACATGCCGTCGTTTAAAAGTAGGAGCTTTTCGAGCTTTTGACGATTACAACGAAATATCGCAAGAAAACAGAACGGGAATTTATTAGAAATTTAGTTTATATAGAACTTTTTTTTTTTTTTTTTTTTAGAATTACAGCCAAGGAATTGGCGACTATAAATTGCACGTAAATCCGAATGTATTACGGATGAGGAATCGGGTGAATATTTTCTTTCAACAACATTTAAATATTGACGTTACGCGTTTCGTATAAATAATTTATCCGCTCAATGATTCGACGGTTCCAAAAGCCACGGGAAGTGTAATGTATTATTCAGGTTTTCGAAAGGAAGCCAATTTTTTTAGATAACTTTTTATTAAAATCTGTTATTACGGTCTTGCGGTTTCTCAACTCGACGACCCGACTGATCAATAAAAATAAGAGTCGATTTAGTGCTCTTCCTTTAAGCGAAATCGATGAGAATTTCATTAAAACGGAGTCTCGAGCAATTCGAACAATTAAGCATATCCGAGCAATTCTTAAGATTGCAGTTGTTGGGTAACTTCATTAAAATACGCGCATTAGAAATTTCAGAAGAAGAAAGAGAAGACGGAACCAGAAGATCTATGCACGAGTGTCGGTAACAGTTAGTAGTACATAATATATAGGGAGTGCATTGGGATAACGCGAGCTTTCGTTTTGTGTCCAGGCTTTCCAACTCGAACGATAGCAACGTACATGTGTAACGAGTCGAAAATAGATCAGGTAATATAAACGGCTTCTTTCTATCCAAACTAACAGCGCAGAGGAACGCAAAGGAAGATCTTCTTGGACCTTTCAAAGGTCTTTCATGTCCGCCGTAAAATATATCCCCTAATATATATATATATATATGTATGTAAGCAAATATGTAAATATGTAAATATGTATATATGTATATCGAGAGACGGGGAGTTGGGTATTCAGCATTAAGTTAAGGTCGAGGTAAATGTCGAATCGCAGCCGTGATCCCTTGATCGACGGACCTGGCGCCGAATCAATGACAATCAGGATCAGTTAACTTCGTCAAGTCATATTCCCTTTGATCGGGCGATCGAGCCGTGACGCCGTTCACTCGATCCATGTCCCTCGTAATCTACGTGACCCAACGTTTTTTTCTTTTTTAACGAGATCCATACTCTGTTTATCGAGTCGACTTACTTTGCATTTTTCAGAAAAGCAGACTCTTGTCAAACTACATGTTATTTTTCGCCCTGCTCCATCGCATTATAGCTCACGGGTCATATATATATATACCCCTCCCCGCCCCTCCAATGTCGTCCTCCCCTCTCAGGGACAAATTTTACTTGAAATATCTCTGTGCTGCATTAGGTGCGAAAACTCCTTGATTACACCGGATCCGTTGAACTATACGTAATATATGTGTCAGTCGCTATTAAAGGGAAGTATGCGAGTAAAATTATAATAAATCAAAGCCCATAATTACTTTAACGCGTTAAACTCATTCAAACGAAATATCGAATGCACGCAAATGACTTTACGTCATTTGTACATTTTCCACATCATCGAATTTAATAATAACATTAGCAAAAGCCGAATAATAGTATGGACAAATCAGCTTATTGTGAAATAATGATAAACTTTCACATTTCAAATACAAACTAATCAAAATAATTATCCGAATGTCAGAATAATTACATTAAACTTATTAAGTATTACATCATTATTATAAAAATTTTCCTGATTACAATCTCATTGAGTTTTTCCCCTACTCTTTAGCACTAATTACTTTCAGTTACTCAATTGAGTAATTTATAAAAATAATTATTCCAACAGCGCGGTCTTGATTTTACATAAACTCGCTCTTGACACTTGATTGTGAAACCGGCAAATCTTATAATATGGGATAATTAATTTTAATTAACATTTAGACATTAAATAAAATAAATAAATCATTATAATTTAACGAAATTGGATCGAACTCGTTAAATGGTAAAATAATATGTATAGGTGGTTATTTTAATTTGAATAAGAAGCAACGGCGAAAGGAGTATAGAGAGTACCGTTCCATTTAATAATAGAGAAGGGTTTTTTTTTACAAATTTCAGCCACCGAAAATTTATATTAAAATATTTCATTATTAAGTTACATTTTGTATGTTATTGTACGTGGCCGCATTGAAGAAAATTAATGGCAGATTCGTGTGCAGCGCATAAAAGGCAACAAATTTTATTTTAAAAGGTATAGCGCAGGAGTCGAATAAGGTTTAGTGTGCCAATCAAGCCCGTGGTACCAGCTCGCATTACATTCCCTGCGTTTAAATGTATTATTTATATAACAAGGGCAGGGATTCTGGGATAATATCTTTTATTACTCGAAATATGTATTATTTCGTTGTAATTGGGGCTATTGGAAGAGTACCGCGATGAGTACGAGTGCAACGGATCATTAGTTCTTGAGAATTTCAAAAAGGGAAATGTATAATGATCAATACCGTCGATCCCAAAATAAGAATCGCAAAATTTTTACAGCACATTTACTGAACCTTACGATGACGTATACAGAAATTCAATAAACTGCTTTTTATATTCGGTCGGAGGAGGAGGGGGGAGCAGCGCCCTCGTCTAGCGCGCCGCCCCGACATACGAATAAGAATGATTTTCTTGCAGATAGCTGTCCGATAGGTACATTCCTCTGTCAAAACAGCAGCTTATGTATGCCACAGCGCAGCTGGTGCAACGGAGCAGCCGAGTGCCCGGACGGTGACGACGAATCCATAGAATGCTGTAAGCCACGTGAATTATTAGACTTTTTTCTTCTTTCTTTTTTTTCTTCTTTTCTTTTCTTTTTTATTTAAAGCCTTGCCGCCGACGAGTCGCTCATAGACGAGCTAATATTGATTCAAGGAAAGGACGCTTCGGCGACCACTTCCTTAACGATTTCGGATCGTTCCCGGTCCCGACCAAATCATTCTTCGCACTTTTCACACGAAGCGAAGCGTTCGCTTACTTCTCCTACCGAGGAGCGCCTTCTGTCTTTACTCCGCGGAGCGCTATTGTCTTGGAAAATATTTTGAAATCGTGTGAACGACGACGACGACGACGACGACGACGACGACGACGACGCTTCGCATTCGCTGCTCCTTATTTTCAGAAACAATAATTACCTTCGTCGGGCTAATATAATAATACCACGGGTGGATAAAATGTCAGCAAACGCTTTATGCAACGAAAATACATAACCCAGACGATAAATTTCCTCCCTTTTATTTATACTGCATTCGCCGCCTCATCCGTACTTTCTTCTACAAAAACTTCTATGTGACGCAGTTGATTCTAACGGAGATTGGAATTGGTATCGGAAGCCACGATATCACAATACGTCCAAAATCGTCTGCCCGCCCATTACCAAAAGTAAGTACTTATTTTCGTAAAAGTATTCTGAATCTCTTGGCTCGCTTGATTTGATAAAGCAAAAAAAAAACAAAGAATAAAAAATAATAAAATAACCGTGTTAAATTATTTAAGTAATTCTTGCAACTCCAATCGTTAGTTATTACTACTATCGCTACTACTACTATTATTATTATTATTACATTCGGTACATGAAATCGGGGATAAAAAAAAAAAACAAAGCTCCTAAAAGTCAGTTGTTTGGGGTTATTATTTTCCACGTTATCCGCTGTATTCTTCGGAATTGAATTATAAAAATGCTGAATACATTGAGGTATAAAATTTTCTGAAATTTGTGTATCCCCATTTTGCGAGTTCGTTTCCGAAGATACGAAAAATACTGGTCCAAATATTCCACAGAGCAATATAACCGAATTTTTCTGAATCTACAATAAAAGTAGAAGTACGAAGTATAAGATCTAGAGTCCTTTAGTTTCGGAAATAGTGCGACTCCCCGTTAATAAGCAAAGTTAGATTTAAAAAATATAGGACTTGGACGATCTGATTAGTTAATAAAAAATCAGAAAATATTTCTATTCAATAAATATTTCCGTATGTAGGTGACCCTGGATATTACAAAGCTTGCAATTACGTGAATTGCACAGTGCGCTGTACGAAATTCCAAGGAACTGGTATTCCCCAGACTTTTTCCGAAAGTCTTACGACTATGTACGTTGAAAATAATTTTACATAAAAGCTTTAACTATCTAATCCTTTGAAGCTTCTAATTAAATCCTTATTTATCTAGGACTTTTTCCAACGGTTCGTTTAAGGTATTGAGAAAGGATTACTTCCATCGTTACTCGAAATTACGTTCTTTGTAAGTTTATTTATCTGCAATCTTGTATAAATTTATCTGCCATTAGCAACATTATTTATTTAACCGTAAAAATGGTATCCCCTCTCCTCCTTACTCCCCCCTCCGACCCTCTCCCCGCCATACGTCCACCCAAATAATTGTACAGTTCATGATGTAAGCAAGTTCAGGTGTTCAGGAGGGTGCTTTGTTCGAAGCTTTGTTCGTGTTGTATGCGTTCCCCTTATCCGCAGACGCTTCAAATAAGCGCAAGCTCTCTAAATAGTTAAGACATAACTCGGTAAAAATATCTTTACTTATTAAAGTGCTGTTAAATGATAGAATTCTGTGGTAATTTGTAAAATTGGGTAAGAGGTAAAATGTCTTTAGATGACTTATATAATTCGTAGAGATGATTTTTCAACGTAATCAATGAAGTCGCGTGCAATCGAATAATATTAATTTCAGATTTCTTAAAGGCAACGAGATACAATTTTTAGAGATGAATGTGTTTGGGAACCAAGGCGACTTAAATTGGTTGTAAGTAGTTTCAGTAGTACAAATCAATGTGAGGTTGGACCTATTTATTTGCCTAAGTTGTGATTGTTTTCAGAATTTTATCCAATAATAGGATCGAAGAAATTTTGAAAGGCCATCTCGTTGGTTTGGTATCACTGGAAACTCTATCCGCCGATAACAATGGAATACATACGTTAAACCTGCAGGATCTCGAAAACAGCACAGCCCTAGAATTATTGTGAGTAAAAGTAATTAAATGCACGTTTAATGTATAATAACGTGGGACTGATACCGTCACGACAATGTTATTTATTCAGAGACCTGGGAAAAAATTTTATAACTTCTTCGAACATTTGGCTTCCGTATTTACCTGGATTAAGAGAGTTGTGAGAATAATAAATGATTCATAAATGTAAGCGTGCAACTGTATCCTCAGATTTTAATTTACGTTATTTAGAATTTTAGACGAAAACCGTTTGGAGTTTATTTCCAATGACATTTTTATCCGACTACCAATGCTATCGTCCCTGTAAGTTTATATTGGCGTAATAAAAATAAAGATACCGAAAAAACGAGTTAAGTAATGGATTTCTTATTGCAGGACATTAGAGTCGAATTTAATTGGATTTATATCAGAAAGTGCATTCGAAAACTTAAATCAGCTAAAAGATCTGTAAATATTACAAACGTTTTTCTGCTTTAAGAGAGTTTTTTTTTATCTGTTTGTTTGTTTGTTTGTTTGTTTGTTTGTTGTTTAAAGGATTAGTTAAATGGTTGTTTGTAATTTCAGGAACTTGATGTACAACAAAATTACAACAATACCAAATGATCTTTTCAATCCCCTCGGAAATCTTTCGGTATTGTGAGTACAGCACCGATTACATTTATATGTTAAATTGTAGTAATGAAATTACTTGATTTACATTCGACGTGCAATAAATATTATTGGATTCCGTTGGTACGATATGAAGCTTACTTACTTACAACATTAGCTATAGTGCATGGAATTAGCAAAGACGTTAGGAGGAGAAATGGTTGAAAGAATTATAAAAATTCACGTCTTAGCGCTTCGACGGACTTTATCGATATACTCATTTTATCCTTCCTCTCTCCGTCGACTCTACCTCTTTCGCTCTACCTCTTCCCCCTCCTCCCATCCCCCGTCCACCTCCTACCGAGCGGGGCAACAAACAAGAAAAGACGGCCAGAGCCAGGGGCAGAGGTGCTCGATGCCCTGCCGAGCCCGTGTCGTCGGGAGTCATCGCGGCTGCACGTGCACGTAGCCGCACATACATTTACATACGTATATATATATATATATATAACGGCAATCGCGGGCATCACGATACGCTTGTTTATCTAAGCGCTGTAATCACGTACGCGCGCAATGAACCAGAGTCTCGTCACGGCATCCCTCTCCCTCTCCCTCTCCCTCTGCTTACACGCACAACTAAAGTGGTAGTATCAGTGTCAAGATTTTTTTTTTTTTAAATGAAAATGTTATTATTAAGCAGAATTGGAATCCGGGATAATTTATTTCCGTGCGATAAGACTGTAATTTGGCGTGATTTCATTTCAGAGATCCGAGATCCCGTGGCAATAAAGTACAAATTTTTATTGACTCCTCCGAGTGGTAATGCAATCGGCCACGTCCGATCCGATACGCGCATTTAAAACTCTTAATTTAAAATTAATTTAAAACAATGTTACATTTTAACATCTTGATTGCGCTTCAATCTCGAGTCGGGGATGTAAGGGCCGCTGATACTTCCCTCTCCCCCCTCCCACGCCCCCACCCCCACCCATTAATTCCCATTGTAATTCGAATTTTCCATTTCAATTTCATAATTGTGTTTGCATTACAAGCCGCGGACACACGATGATGCACCTTTACCGCTAGCGCTAATAAAGATTTAAAATTTTTCAAGATATCCAAAGCTACCCAGCTACCGAATACTACATACACGAACGGATACTACTCTCGCGAAATTACCCAATTTACAGATAAAAAAAATAAAAGCACTTACCGATGGGTAGTTCTTATCGAAAAAGCTTCGCCGACAATAAAAGTGTGTATTTAACCGCCCCTCCCTACCCCCGATCCCCTACCCCCTACCCAACCCTACCCCCTACCCCCTATCCCCTACCAACCACCAGAGCGGCATGTTATCAGGCTCGGGATGCGCGAATCGTAATGTGCGAAGCGAGCGTCTAATATTGACTGCGTCCTCGTGATCCTCGAGTGGCCTTTTAGCGGATAGCAGCAAAACGATTCCTATGCATTATATAATACACGATATAATAGTCGAGGATTATTGTAGCGACGTTATTCCGTCGCATTAATCATCCCCGACTAGCGAGTCTATTTTATCCAGCGAACCGTACGTGCTTTTCGTATGTAAATCTCTTTCGATTGAACCCAATATTATTAGATTCCGAATCGGTAAAAACTTATTGGGTGGGTTAGGAGAGGGTGGGAGGAAGGATTGGAGGGTGGGGGAGTAGAGGAAGAATATTTTACGACCCATTTGCGCACCCCCGATACTTTTTTTTTTTTTTCATTCGATTAATAAACGATTTCTTGACATTTACATTCAATACATTTAATACCAATGATCGCATTAGCTGTATTATTCTTAATTATTGAATACTTATACGGATACGTTAAATGCGTTCTTTACGGATTATAGAATAGCAATAAAAATTTCAGCATCGCTTTTATTCTCGTAATTGTAATCACATTAAGTATTTGTTATTCTGATTAAAGTAGAAATTGATAATTCACGACTTTACGTCATTTACAATATTCCTACATTTCTATTACAATATACCTCGAGTAGTAAATTTTTTATCTTATAACATTAAAAATATATTAAAAATATAAAGATATAATATTAAAAAGATATATATGTATATACTGGGATTATATAAAAAAAAAACCCCATAATAAATAATGTAATCCAAATGTAAATACTTTATCCAAACCAGAAGATATTAAAAATACGTATTTATCTGAACGATGGCCAATTAATTTAGACAATGTGATTGTAAATTACACATTTATCTGTTAAATGGTTTTTTTTTTTTATAATAAAAATACTGAAAATGTTTCGCTCTAATATAAATTAGATTATTTTATACACTGATTTATATTTACATTGCCATGAGTACCGAATATTATCTTGATCCAGTTGAAATGTACATACATCGAATGGTCTTAATGTAATGTAATTGATTAAGCTCGATTACTATAACTCGCTATTGATATCGATTTATAAATTTTACTCCTGTACGATATTATACATTTTTATTTCATAACTTAGCTTCTATATCAATACTAATACTAAGCGTAGACGCTTGGCATTTAGCTAGAAAATGTTACTTTACAACTGCTTTGTCTATTGCTACGCGCGTATCACAACAAGTTTGTATGGTTTTTTTTTCTTTTTTTCTTCTTCTAAATATAATAAAATGATCGATGCGAAACAAAGTGTAATAAATTAAATTTACGGGCTATATAAAATTTTTCCCTTTTTTGTTTTTGTTCTTCTTTACATGCCTTTTTATGTTTTAGATTAATGATTGGTAAAGGAATGAATAAAAATTTATGCTTAAAGTAGAATAAAGTAGAATTGAGATACGCAAGAACAAGAGCGTAATGGCCTGGTTGGCTTTGTTTTAGATTACTCGGCTACAATCCGATCGAAAATCTGCGAAAAGCGTGGCTGAATCCTCTGAAGACGAGCCTCAAGTCACTGTAATACTTTTTTTTCGTGAAAAGTATCTTTTCACTTACCTCTCTCTCTCTCTCTCTCTCTCTCTCTCTCTCTCTCTCTCAGTCTCTCTCTCTCTCAGTCTCTCTCTTGTATTCCTTTTGTCGAATTGATCGTATACTTTATTATCTGTACAGAGGCGTCGAGGGAATCGATACGGACGGCGCTGAGAAAAACCTGTTTAACATATTTACGAAGCTTCAATTTGTGTAAATATAATCATGTTAACAACACTCCCGATTGAATGTAAATTATGTATAAAAGGACGTTAAACGGGTATTGCAGGTACTTCAAAAAATTCCATTATTGTACAACCTACGCCCCGAATGTGAAAGTCTGCAGTCCAGCGAGCGACGGTAAATAATAATACTTGCACAACTTAATTTATTATTAAAGACCGCTCGGAGTTAATAATATTCCTTATTCCGAGCTCACCTTATACGAAATATTATCGCCACTTATTATCATTATTGTACTCCTTATTAATTTGATTCCGGAGGAAGATTGGTTATGCCGGGTGAGCACGGGCTCGGGCGCGGGATCCCGAGAACCCTGACGCATCCGCGAGCGAATTTCGCTATAAATAGAGTGCCGCGGGTGGAACGGGACCGCGGAGGAGTGGGCGAGAGGATAAGGCGAATAATAATTCGGCAGATGTTGTAAGCAAGAGTTCTGAAATATACACTTTCATTGAAAGGCGTCTCCTCGCTCTCGAACTTGCTGGGGAAGCCGCTGCTGCGAACGGCCGTCTGGAGCATTTCCTGCGTCACCTGCTTGGGCAACGTACTCGTCCTCTGGGGGAGGCTCACCGCCAAGGACGAGAACCGTGTTCTCGGCATCATCATTCGCAACCTGGCCGGTAAGACCACGACTCGCTACCTCGCGAACTTAGAACCCATCGAATCCATCGAACCCATCCACCTGACCGAGGATCAAAATATTATCGAGCGTTCGTACGTTCGGTTTACAAAGCTGACGTTGCGCGTTGTTATAGAGAGCTTTTTAGATGTTTCGGATTCAGACGTGATTTCGGATAAAGACGGAAGCCGCTGACCTCCTATAATCCTCTCTTTCACAACGAAGATCGTAAAATTTAAAAGAAAATTAGACGTTTTAATACTACTCGGAGTACTACCACTAGCACTATCTTTACCTCTACCTCTACCAGTACCACTACCACTACCACTACCACCACTACTACTTGGCGGATGAAATATCCTTTACGGGTGCTCCTTATCATGGGCATGTCAGCAGGATCCCTTTATCATTTAATTTCGTGGCTAATTATTGTAGAATTGAATAAGAGAATTGATTTATGATGAAGGGGTTATTGGGGTGGAAAGGCGCAATGCCAGATCGGCAAATCGTGATTGCGAAAGCCAAGAATTTATAAAGTCAAAAATATTAAGAAGTTGAAATTTACATTCGACGTTGTTATTGCTTTTATTAGTGTCGGATCTCCTAATGGGACTTTATTTATTCATAATCGGCCTCCAAGACATACGCTTTCGAAACAACTATAATCAAGAGGCGAGTGCCTGGATATCGTCGTGGTCCTGCACCTTTCTCGGCATATTGGCCATGACGTCCTCGGAGGTGAATATTTTATATACTACTTTATCTACTCCCTAATGAAACACGAGAACGGAACGTGCAATGCGCAAATGAGATTTATTCCCTTATTTATTCCCCAATAGATTAGTTTAATTTCAGAAGCCCTACTCATTGCCGTATACCATTGAATATTTATCGCTTTGAGGACAAACGATATATATCCCTCCTCCCCTTCCCCCGAGGAGGGGCTAAAATATTCTTAGGCTACGCGTACGTGTAATAATTGAAGTGGTCGATGAACTAGCCGCTCGGGAGTGACGAGCTCCGTCGTCTTTTAATATTTATAAAATAATACGTAGCCGATGACGCCCGCCGACGTGTAGACTGATTAGAGGACAATTTGGCCGTTCAAAGCCGGCGAGCGAACGAATATTTATCTGTAAATCGAATTCGTGACAATGCCACGGGCTTCGCTCTCCGGGCCAATACAAACCATCAGAAATTTTAATTTCGTTTTCTGAGCAACGGGACGACAAATCATAACAACAACAACAACAACAACATTATTATTAACAACAATAAGAAAGACAATAATAGGAAGAACAACGAGAATAATAATAATAATAATAAGGGGAACAGAAACTACCTTGTAGGCCCACGCAAACTTGATTTCTCTTGGTTGTTGAGCCTTTAGGTATCGGTGCTGATCTTGTCGTTCATGTCGGTCGAACGATTTATGTTGATCGCAGCACCGTTAAAGGGTCACCGTACCATAACCTCCCACACCGCGATCTCCTCGATGATCGTCGTCTGGGTCATCGGCATCACTTTCGCTCTCGTTCCAGGTGAGTCAAGTCAGTCGATCAGTAGATCATGCCTGAGCATGCGGGAGGGGGAGGGATCAATGGCGATTATTGCAAAAAGGCGTCGAGCGAGTATCGCTACGCATCGCTTTCGCGTCGCTTTCGCATCGCTTTCGCATGCGATTTCAATTATTCGAGCGGCATATCTGTTTATATTTAACCACCACGGATCGCTTAAGAACCTTTGTCTCTCTGCCTTATTAACGTTGCCAGAAGGATCAATCGATCCGTATCGTCGTCACTCACTCGTACAGCTAATAACGTTTGCTACTATCGAGCCTTACTTCGAGCCGGATTATCAAATATTTGCCTTTTCCGTTGCTTCTTCTTCTTCTTCTTCTTCTTTTTTTCTTTTCTTATACGTATGTCATTTCGAGACGCGAGACCTTAATGAAGATTTATGCAAAAAGCCCTCGGACTCTTAGGCTTCGTAGAATTCTCAGCGCTACTATTGCGAATAACATACAACAACAACGACAACGACAACGACAACGACAACGACAACGACAGCGACAATAATAATAACAAGGGATGTAAAATGATTGCAGCGATCCACTGGCGCAGTAGTACACGTTTTTACGGCCTCAACGGAATGTGTTTTCCGCTTCACATAGACGACCCGTTCCTCGTCGGTTGGGAGTACTCGGCCTTCATATTCCTCGGCGTCAACTTATTTGGGTAAATCAGCAACGAGTCTAAATAATATTTTTCCACGCTTTTCGCGCAGAAGCTCGACGTCGATTGCCGGCGATCGATTAATAAATCGATGCGCCTGCCTCCAAGCGGCACCAAGAAACCGAGATTTTCTACGAAACGTACAACATACCGAGATTAAAAATATTCCCTTCCTTTATTTACTATTTGCTATTTACGCTTCGTAAAGAGCTTGCGATAGTTATTAAAAATATGTTAAACGTCGGTTAATCGTTCGTTTAGACGCGCTGGCATTAGAAAGCCTGTGCCCATTTTCCCTATTCCATATTTCATAGCAAGTCGTGAGCAATATTTCAAATCCTTGATTTATGCTAAATTATTTATTCGTTTATTTATTCGTTTATTTATTTATTTATTTATTCTTGGGTTTTTTGTATCACGAATTTCCCTCAATCTCCAGTCGATAGACTTCATTTATCATCGTACTTTCGTATTCCAAAGACCGATATTTCCTACCGAGTGTTAATTTACGGTGTTGCTTGACCGCGACGAAGCGCAAACAAGGTAAAAACGTTCGTGCGACAAGTTCATATAGTCCGCAGCGTTCGATGTAGTAGAAACGTATCGGACCGAAGCTACCGTGTATTTAACGATTTACATAAATCCGGAGCGAAATTTATAAAAAGACGAACGGCCGGTAGATGGTTAAGAAGGGATGGGTGGGGTTGGGGGGTTTGCGGGAGGTTGGGGGGAGGTAGAGAGGAGTAGAACTGGATTGCCTCTGTTTGCAGACTCGTGACCATCGGTTACGCCTACACGGGCATGTTCGTGAGCATCTGGAGAACGCGGCACGCTACGCCCCTCTCGGTAGTCGACTCCGAGTTCGCTCTCCGGTTCTTCTTCATCGTCCTGACCGACGTCGTCTGCTGGGCGCCCATCATTCTCCTAAAGATTCTGGCACTCGCCGAGTATCCCGTCGCTCGTAAGTCAACATCGGCCAACTCACTCCAACACTATATTCCAACACTTTTACGCCTAATGTGATATTATCTCGATCTCGTGCGCCCAATCTCAAAGCACCCTCCGACTCCCCGATCCCATTATCTCGTCGCTACCGAGCGAGAGGCCGAAGAGGCCGAAGAGGCCGAAGAGGCCATGTGCCCCACGTATTCAAACGACCGAAACCGTTCCCTTTCCAGCCGATCTGCACGCCTGGGTGGTTATTTTCATTCTGCCGGTGAACAGTGCCGTTAACCCTCTGCTGTACACCTTCACCACGCCGAAATTTCGCGAGAGACTCGCCGAAGGATGGCTCGGCCGAGTGCGCGCCACTGCTTCAAGAAAGCAATCGAGGAGCGGTACGTCCACGTATTAAATCTAATTCCAATGACCTCAACAAGCCCACGTTTCTATCCCTCCAACAAGACGGTATCGCTTACTCGCGGGGGCGCGCACCCACCCCTTCGAATACAATACATTTGCATTGACTAATAGATAATCGCTAATATTAGTACGAGTTGATTTGGAAATTTTTTTTTTTTTTTTTTTTTTTTTTAATAGAATTCCGACGCGAGAGGGTCGGTAATGATAAATTTCCTCTTGATTTGCAGATTTCCAAATGTCAAGATCGTATAATAATAGAAACGTGACGATCTCGACGGCCAATTCGATGAAGACTTCGAGCGAAGAGAAAATATCGAGGCCGTCATTAAAGGAGATTTTACTCATTAATGTTACGTCGAAAGAGAAATGAGGCTCCCGGGGGACAACGATTTATATTCTAGACTATGCAATAACTGCCACCTGCCAGGAGAAAAAGTCATATAATTACAAGCATTACAGTATTACTATTCAGCAGTATATAATTCTAGCGTAAAAGTATGTTTGTCATGCGTTGAAAGAGAATACCTCTATCGAGCATTCGTTTTTCCTAGCCAAATAATAAATCCCATCGCAACGAGAGTAGTTTTACGAAAAAAGAAACAAGAAAACAAGAAACAAGAAAAAAAGAAAAAGAAAAATCGAACGTAAGGGGGGGCACGCCGTCGATTCGTACGAATTTATCGTAGTTATTTATGGACGGGCGACTCTCGACGTACTCATAAATAATAATAGCGATTTTTAAGAGACGGAGATAGAGAGAGAGAGAGACGGAGAGAGAGAGAGAGAGAGAGAGTGGAACTTGTGATCTCGATCCTCGGGAGAGCGTTAGTTTAATGCTGCCATCTTGCGAGCGTTGGGCGCACCTTGAGCTCGGGCCCGAGCTCAAGATGATCGGCACTCGATTGCCGCGATTCCTCGTCCGAGATTCGAGATTCGAGATCGCGGATCCAATGACGGTTTGTTTATCCTGCAGGTATGCGTATGCGCCTAGGTAGAGAGAGAGAGAGAGAGGGTGCGAGGCGCGCACCCAGCGATTATATAACTTTCTTATTCGGGGATCGGGTCTGTAGGCCAGAGTCGGCGATCCCCGATCTATATCTCGAATAATCGAACGATAAAAGAAAGTAAAGGACAATGTCATCCGGAGCGTTGCTAAGACAAAAGCCGATCCGGCCTCTCATTAATAATCATTCGTGCCGCCGTACAGCCGTGCCGTCGAGCAAGGTCCTTTCTACGTCGGAGACGTCGGGACCCGGACCTGAAAAATGACTGGCCCCGACTCGCTTCATACACTGTCACAATCGCTCGCCTCTCCCCCCCCTCCATCTCCCGCCCTCTCATCCCTGTCAAAGCGGCTTTTTCAACCTACTCCTCAGGACACGTACCGAGCCTGAGCCCAAAGAACCTCTACGTTATCCTTTCTGTCTCTGTCTCTGTCTCTGTCTGCCTCACCGAGTAGGCCTAGCGCATGGCGCGGATCCCGAGTTCAATCCCTCCTCCCCATCCCCTTTTCCAATTAGTCTCGTAGGGGGTTATAGGGGGTTCGCGAGTCCCGAGGGTCACGGCTGAGAGTTCTTTCGGCCGGCTGTGCCACGATCCGCTCCTCCCCCGCTAACCGTCACGGCGGGGTGGGGCTAGCTGGGGCGGGCTCCTTAATGGGTCGCGCCGAGGATTAATAACGTCGTGGATATATAATGACGGCGAGATTCGTGGGGCGGGGGGCAGGAGGTTATTGGGGCCGAGGATAAAAAGGAGACGAGGCCTGGGTGCGCGGAATCGGGCCAAGACAAGCGTCCACTGACGCGCTCCGATACATCGGAATCCCCGTCTGCTCGCCCGCCGAGGTATTCTGGTAACAATAATATGGCATCGACCGGTGGCCTTCGACTTTTTTTTTCCCCGGCGGAGGAAGGACTCGCGTATCCAGTGTCAGAGTCGCGAGATGAAGACAAATCACTCGGCCCTCGACGCACCGAGCGAGGATCGGCTCGATCGTTTACGCGCCGCGAGCGAATAAACGGATTAACGTATACGCGTATTGGATATCGGGAGTTTGGGATATTCACGTATCCCCCCCTCTCTCTGTCTCTCTTTCCGCAGCTGATCTCTATCTAATAATGCATAATACATGATCCTTCATCTCGTCTACTACGCCCCGCCGCCCGACTCCCGAAATTACGTCCCATTTTACGCGGGTCTTTTTTTATTTTTTACTTTTTTCTTTTTAAAGCCTCGCCTTCCTTAGCCGGAAGTCAATGTGCATAAATTGAAATCGAGCACGTCCATTGCGAAGAATAAAGACGCTAATGCAAGTCTTTAACCGAATGGTCTGCTTTTATTTAATTTAACAGGATGTGAGCGATTTTATGATTTTCTGCAAGGTAATTGTACTTCGAACGGCTTCAATATTCTCCATTAACTTAACTGCTGTTAATCTAATAATTTTAATCATTTTAATAATATTAATTATTAAGCAAAGAGTGACGAGTGAACAGTTAGGCTCGTTAATGCGGTGCTTGTTAGCGTATCGACGAACCGGTGGTTACTTAAGTTTTTGTGATTTTCCATTGCCGATCGACAGATTGAAATCGATCTGTTGGCTCTCTCTCTCTCTCTCTCTCTCTCTCGATAATAAAGTATTGTAAACATTAGGCACGTTTTGGTTTCTTCCACAACAGTTTCGTATCTAATGTAAGCTGAAAGTAGGCTATAGAGAGAGAGAGAGAGAGAGAGAGAGAGAGAGAGAGAGGGAGCTCGTAAATAATGTGGTTACTCGCAAGAATGGCCGCATCACTTTTAATTCCGCGGACCTCCAGTCGAGGAGGTGTCGTCGAGCCAAGCACCAACGACTTTTTAAAGCCTACGCTGTTGAGGTTGTTACAAAGTTGCATAAAAAAGCGAATGTTGTAAATAACGAGAATTATTCAGGGAGTCAAGAAATATTTGGCCCGTCAGAATAAAAAGCTTGAGGACGAAAAAGTTCGAGCCGACCGAGATTTTATCTCACAGGTGTTTATCAATCGGCGGAGCCGAGTCTTCTCCTAACGAAGTCACGAGCGCCCGCGACTTCCTCTTCTCTCCTCCCCCCCCAACCTCCCCTCTTATCCCACCTCACTCCGTATTCCATCGCGGCGTCACTGAGCCCGCGAATCAGCGATTAGCCGCGATTGGATCCGAATTAGCATTAGGGCGCGCCATCCTGCGATCCTCCGGCGCGGAAAATGCGTAGGAGTGGCCTGGGAAAAGCGAGGAAAGCCTCTAGCTCTGCGAAACCGAAGCGGCGTCGGCGATCCCCTGAGCGCGTTTCCCAACCCCCGGCCGATTACGAAACTCATTAACGCACCTTTTTGTATACCTTTTGTTTCCGATGCTTTCCGATCGCCGCTCAGTACACGCGACGCCTTCTCATACGAGGCGCACGAGCGACCTTATGAATGGAAACGATCAATGACTTTACGGGCACCGATAACCTATCCTCCTCGCCCATTTCGACCCCAATGATCATTATTACATTGTGCACGGGACGCGCTTACGCAACTGACTTATCTCATCTTAGCTCCCCCGGCATCAATATCATTATTAATTATTATTATTATTATTATTATTAACTATTATTCATAAATTCGAGCTAAGCGTTTAATTATTTAATTGACCAAATTGAAATTATTTTCCTTCTTCCCTTCTTTAAACTTTAAATATCATATGTACGTGCGTGTGCCTATATATATATATATATATGTGTGTGTATATATATGAAGCTAGACGGGCTTTCGGTTAGGTAATTACAGCTTTGTTCCGACCCAAGTTTATTTACTATAATAAGAATTTATTATATGAAATTACGATAGGTAATGTCTTAAATGAAATGCTATATAATCACATGAGAGAATATAATAATTGCATACGTATTAAAAGACGTTTAAAATTTTCTAGTTTTTAAAAGACTGTATTTACTGGTTTCTGGAAATGACTGCAAATAAAAATTATTAATACTGCACTTTTAAGACTAATTTTGTTTTTTTCCCTTTTACCTCAAACTTTACCTATTTCCGTTATTGTCCATTTCGTGTACAAAGGCGCAAGGTGAAAAAAAAACGGCTTGGATTACAGCTTCATTCTTATAATAAACACTGGACAACTTTTATCAATATCTTTATTGTTGCATTTTTTCTCTCTACCCCCCACCCCCTCCACCCGCCCCCACTTTTTTTTAACGAAAAGATAATCGTGAAAGGAGAGTTACACTTGATTTAAAAAACATTTTCCTCCTTAGGCTTTTTCTTATTCGGCGATAAAGAAGTGAAAGACAAATTTCCTCGTCAAGAAGTAAAGCAACCAAGTAGCAAGTAGTTATTATATATTTTTACACGGCATTGTTTTATATTTGTTTAACTGATTATACTTTCAATATGATTTAAGGCAAAGCATTCACTCACAATGTTACTTTCGATAGCATAAAAATACTTTTGCTATTTCATTCAATGCGCATTCTTTGTAATAAAATACTCTCGCACATTTTACGAAAGCACTGCTTTCTATTTCCGATGCACGGTTTATTATTATTATTATTATCGACCTCGTTCATCTCTCTTTTAGCGTTTATCTTGTTCGCAAGCTGCGTGTTTCCGTTTATCGGCGCCATTTTTTATTTGAGCATACATTTTTGGCTCTTATGCCCAAAGTTAATGTTATCTTAAACATTCCGAGTGTTATTTTATCAGGTAATTTAATATATAATGTAGGCGCCGAGTATTTTAGTATCGAATACTATTTATTATGATAATAAAGAAATGCAACAACAAAGTCTTATAACGGTTTTGTTGCTTTAAATACAAAGAATAAAGGTAAAAATCAACAACCAAACGAAAAAGAAGAAGAAGGAGGAGGAGGAGAGGAGGAGGAGGAGGAGGAGGAGGAGGAGGAGGAGGAGGAGAAGAAGTAGAAGAAAAAAAACGGTAAATAAAGTATAAAAAGAAACTTATCTGACTGAATGAAATGGTCGAGGAGGAAATTCTATTTTACCGTTTGTACATAAAATAAGAAAAGAAACTCTTTCTGATTATTTTAAAGGGAATATTTATTAGGTAAAATCAAAGCGAGCGTAGTTTAAAACTAAGGCGAAAGGTATATTTAAAAGAAACATTTAGAGTTACGTATAAAAAGCTTTATTTTTTACGATACCGTATAAAAGTGTATAATTTATATACTAGCCTCTTTAACAGCAAGTATTTTATTATAACCCCCAAGGACAGAAGGAGCTTGTTTTATTGCCTCATAATAAAGTTTAAGCAACTCGCCGCAGTGTTATCAAAGGTACTCGGGAGTGTAAAATAGAGCATCTACATAAATATACACAATTATAGCGACGAGCGCCGCAGCCATGAAGGTAAACATAAGATATAAATGTACCGATGACTCGTCACACTTTAATGCCTCACTTTTCCTTTAAATTTATTTCACTATTTTATTTGCTACTTTACTAATTGGGTATTACTTCTTACCGTATTATTGTCCAATACACTCTCGAGCCGCGCGGCGTCCCTTCATTTACTCACGAGTATCGACAGTTTTTTTTTTCCTCTTTCCTTTATCAATTGTCCGTAATTAAAAATTTCCCGGACAAAACTATCCTTTCTTTATTACGAGACTATCATCTACAGTAAATAAGTTATTAATCGGTATAAAAATTTAGTGCGCGTGACCGCACTAACAACATTCAAGCCGGCGTATTAACGCTGGTATTTTCATAATATTATCCTTGAGAAATAATGTTCTTTGCCTAATTAAGTACGTAATAACGATTACTACTTAGGCTTCTTTTTTTTTTTTTTTTTTTACTAATTCTTACGATTATCATAAAGTTCTTAACAATGCGATAACCCCAAACACGCACGTACTCTCTCCGCTACAATGTCACTGATTCCCGTAAATTTAAGCACGTACACGGGCATGGACACAGAAGGCACAGAGACACAGAGACACAGAGACACAGAGACACGGAGACACGGGCAGAGGAGCGCGCGCGCGCGCGCGCGTACTAAACTATCTAATTGCGTATATTTATGCCCACTTAACATAACATTTTAGCTTTATGTGTCATAGAAAAGAACGGTAACAAAAATTTTCGAAATCCTTATAGAGAAAAAGTTGGCAATCGTTAACTGGCCAATACCGACTGGGTACTTACTAATTACATAAGCATTAACAAGTACCACGTCAGTTGTTTAGTAGGTACTTGTCGATGATTATTGATACGCGTTGAAGATTGAGTTTCCCTTAAAACAAGGGAATGTTCGGCTCGGATGCCGGATCCATTCAATGGATTTCCTTTGAAAGGCGATGATGGTATCGATCGGTCGATAAATTTCTTAACGGAAATCGATGCGATTTCAGAGAAGAAGATGGAAAAATAAGCAGATAATCTTCGCCGTGGCGCTGGTGTGCGCGTTGTAATTGCATTTCCGACGGAAGAAAAGGTCGATTGGTCGATCGGTCGATCGGTCGTCGTCGTCGATCGGTCGTCGTCGTCGTCCTCACCGGTACTTCAACCTCCCGGACGTCGAATCCAGACTCGAATCCACCCGAGTCGTAAATTCAACGAAAGAGAGGGAAGAGGGAAACGGCTGAGCCCCGAGGAGAATGAACGGCCTTGAAAATAAAGCGCGAACGTGCGCCTAGGGAAGCCGAGGTGGAAAATGCCTCGTAAACGGCTCAGCTTTTGTGTACTCGTGTCTGTGCTCGGCGACACGTACGTACGCACACAAGCGTATACGTACGTCGACGGTCGACGGTCCCCGGATCAATGGAGCTGTCGATGCCCGGAAGATCGCGCGAATCGTTCGATTGAAATTCAGCTTTTCATTCTTCTTCCTTGCTTCGTTTCACCTTTTTTCCCCCTTCTTTTCTTTTTGCTGTCTTTAAAGGGGTAATTGTAGCCATTGCTCGAGGTGGCGTGCGTGCCGAAGCCTCCATATCGGGAGGAAAACATAAGGAAGGCTTACGCTAATAGAAAGTGTGCATACAAATAGGCTTCCCGGGATCATTAAAATCATGTAGTTTTTTCTTTTTTCTTTTTTTCTATCTTTCTTCTCTTCTTTTTTTCTTTTTTCTTTTTTTTTGAATACGCGTTGTACTTATATTCTAAGCGCGCTTACCAATAAATAAATAAATAAATAATATGAGAAATTATACGTTATTTCTTTAATCTTCTTCAAGTCTTTTAGTACTACGAATAATGTTAGACAAAACGGATTTTAGGCGCTTGAAATCTTCTGAATATCTTTCGGATATTTAGAGATATTTAGAGATATTTAGAGGCTAGTTTAAAAATATCTCATCTGAATTTACATTTTGATAGGAGAAAGTGTTAGGTAAGTAAAGCACCAGCGAGGCTCTTGTTTTTTTTTTTTTTTTAATAATAATGGTCTTTTTAACATAACAATCGAGAGGATTAATTAATCGCCGGATTGAAATTGTAATAAAAAAATCGAATCTCATTGTTCAATGAAATTATATCCAGTCGGAGATGTAAAAATAAGTTCTTTTGCTAAATAACTTCGGCTATTAAGTGTTTAAACGTAAATATAAGTTGCGAAATCCTTGCCTCTCCGGCTGTCTCCTATTAGATAATTAAACGGGTGAAGCCGAAAGGCCCTTAAGGATTCTCTCATCCTTGCGATCCTTCCCACGATCACGCGGAAAAAAGAAGGATGAAAAAAGAAAAAAAAAAAAAAAAAAAATCGCTGATTCCGATCACGCGAGAAAACGTCTTGTGCCAAGTTGAGTTAGGGAACGCAATAATTGACCATTGATCGACACATCGCGGTAGAATGCAGTCTTGAGAAAATGTAGATGAAACAATGACTTGATTCCTTAACCATCTACTTTTCTTTTCTTTCTTTTACTTTTTGCTTTTTTTTTTTTTTTTTTTTGTACAATAATTCTACGTAGTCAGAGAATAATTTCTAGTCGAATCAATGGAAATGTCATTGTTGGTCGACTATTTTTTATTCGCTATCGTTCACGACTACTTCCGCTCAGGCTCTGAGAGCCTCTGAAAGTGAGTGAGAGAGAGAGAGAGAGAGAGAGAGAGAGAGAATTATACCACAACTTTCAGATAATAAATTCTTTTAAACGAACAGCAGATGTTACGTAAAATGGCCGTTATTTTTATTTCCATCCGCGCGTTTCTAAGAGAGTCATCTTACATTTGTGTAATATAAAAATATTACATTAACGATGCAAAAAAGGGGCAGACAATGGGATATAAAATACGATAATTTTGCAGTTTTAGTTTATTTCCAGTCATTATTATATATTGAAGTTTCACTCTTTGGCTAATAATCTAAGATTATCATTTCTAATTAGATTTGTAGTAAATAAGGTTTTTAGAGAGGGTATAGGGGCGTAGGGAGGGGGGGAAGGCCGGGTTTTGTCGATTGGATGGAAAAGCGAGTGGAAAAAGCAAATCATAAAAATCGTAAGGAAAGGAGAAGGATGCGTGGGTGAAATAAATGATTTTATAAACTTTCTAGGAAAAAATGTCGGTTACGGCTAATAATCTGACGTGCAATGGCCAGATTCAGGTAAATCGGGAGGTTTCTAATGCCGGATTTATTATTCATAAAGGAGGATGATGATATTAATAAAGTTTCAAAGCAAGAATATACAGAGACGTTTTGTATTAGTACTTTCGCAGTAATGTGAAAAGGCCACGTATGCAGCGTCGTCGTCGTCGTCGTATTATTTATGAGGCGCGTCGTTTTATTATTATTTGTCGAGGCGGTAGAGTTACAAAATTTGCCCACAGACTAGTTTTGCGGTATTGACGAGCGAAAGGTGGTGGTAGTAGTGGAACGGAGACCTGGATATTCTGCGCGCGTCCCTCGCTGATGCTGCAGCAGTTATTAATCTCCGATCGTTGATCAGCATTATTATTATTACTACTACTACTACTACCATTATTATTATTATTAAACGAGGGTGGAGGGGGAGGGGGAGGGGGGTGAGCCCTCGCGATATATACCTGTACTCTTACGTCGCGAGGACGTGCGTACGCGAAGGAATGCGCGCGCGTCTCCGGTGCTTTTGACATTTCTAAAGGACAATGTCATTAAAACCGTCGCGGCGACGCGTAATCTTTCCGACACGGAGTAGTCGTCCCGGGCGACGTTTTACGTATGCCCGGGTTCGTTATGCGACTCTCCTCCGTGAAAGTACGCGTACTTAAAGGAGAGTCGCGCGCTCGTAAACCGACGAATTACCGTCGGGCTAAGCTCGTTTGCCCGCTAAATTTATTTGGCCTCGACGATAATAATTCTCCCCGCGATATAGATTATTTCCGCTTGTTCGTCGCTCTTCGTCCTGGACCGCCGTTACGCCGAGTCCTTGTAAAAAGCCCCTTTATTTATCAGATCCACGTCCTTCCGATTTGGTATCACAAGTGCTCGGGAGCACGAATCCCCGCGATCCGCGACCGAACTCCTCCCTCCCGCGGCCTTCGACATTTTTTATTCGAATACCCCTGCAACGCAAAGCAGTTTACGCGAAAGAAAAAATAAAATAAAATAAAATAAAATAAAGAAAAACGTAGGAATAGAAGGAGATGACGTTGCCGGCCTGGGCTTGTACGTCGAAACGGAGATCCGACCCACTTACCGAGCATGCATTTATTACAGGGTATTAAATGCAAACTCATATTGAATTCCAATTACATTGAACGACGACGCTTCGGTAATACATAACATCGCGACTTGTAATATTTTTTGAGGAATCGTATGACTCCGCGGAGCGTGCGACGTGAAAAGGGAAAGCCGACGTGCAGTTGGGTTCCGAGGGACAAAAGGCCCTTATTTTTTTCTATAATCTCAATTAAGTGGGACGGAGAGTAAAGGGAAAGGGGAATACAATGTTAATGGAATGAAAAAGCCAATCGACGATCATTGTCGAATTTGAAAAGAAAATGGAAAAAATTTGTACCAATAAACGACGTTATCGTCTTTGTAAAAGATCGACAATTGCACCTGTTCGCGGAGTGGAGTATTATTGAGATTACGAAGTAGTCCAATTAAAAAGTTAAGCGAGCCGAGTAATCCCTGCCATTGGTTATATAATAATTTGTAAAATAAACGGAAACGGGATCGGTCGGTGTAAGGAGACTCTGGGCCGCGAGATTAGATAAACAATGAAACCGCAGTTACATGATTCGGGATATTGAAAAACTCCAGGGTATCGCTCGCCGATAACTGTACCCTGGACCGCGGATATTATTGGGATGGATAGAGTCATTGGTAATAAAATTGACGAAGGATGGCGGGGGGGTGGGGGCGAACGTCGACTGAACGCGCAGAGATGCCAAGAGGACCACGATATATCGCTGGACCTCCCCCGCCCCCCCCGTGTCGGGAACGTATGACGGGGGACGGGGAGTCGATGAATTACCGCAAATCTCGCGGAGTGTAAGATCTGATCCGAGCACGGACTCGACGTAATAGGGCTTCCGCGTGTAACGGGGCATCAATTTTCCATGGATTTCGCGCACCGACGGACCCCCCGTATTTTTAATGGGGGCCGCCTGTTCGTTGGTTATCCCGGCAGCAGACCGACACCTGGACCGGGTTCGCTTCGGCCATTCATCCGCTAAGCCGATGAGCACCCCGGGGCACTCTTACGCAACACTTTTATCCGGCAGAGATCGACACTTCCTCCCAATTAACCAGTCAATCCGATATCTGCCGGATAAATGCGAATTTATCCATGAAAGCAGGCGACCTGACGAAAATCGCTTTCCCCTTTCCTCGCCGACACCTCGCTTCTCGCCAATAGGACCTCCGTTCCTCGAGCTTCCGATCCTCGAGCTCGTTTCAAGGCCGCGCTAAAGAAACCCATTTCCCGGTGCCGCTATCGCCCCGTCCCGTATCGAGATCGAGATCGAGTAAATTTGTTGGCGAGCGCTTTATCCGGCCATCGAGATCCCGACGCTCGACTATCTGCGCTGATAAATACGCCTAAGCGCCCGAGCGCCCGCTCGAGATCTCGCTCCAGCCTCCGTCGAGATGAAAGATAATTTAATTTACTTTCTCACGCCACAATGAGCAATGGCGGCTCATCGTATCTTCGAGCATCGACGAAGGTCGCGTTGGTGGGGGAGGAGGGCTCCCCGAGGAGGAATCCGTTGACCGGGGACCGAGGGAAACCGACCCACGAAGCCCTAAAGGCTTCGCCGGGAAATCTTTTTCCGACTTCGATTCTCCATTCTCAGCCCTCGACGGTATCCTTCGAGCATCACCTGGAGCACCGCCGCGAGAAAGTTCCTCGATCCTATCTGCCGACCGACGGACAAATCGATAACGCTTCTTCCCTGCCGCTGCCACTCCTCCCAACCTCATGGCCACGAAATAAAGGGGAAGATCGAGAGAAAGGGGCTTCGCGGAGTCGGGGAATCGCGGGGTTGGGGAGGGCGGAGGGGAGGCGGGAGGCGAAGCGTCTTCAAGCATCGGCAGGTGCTTAATTCGTAGCTCTGAAGTCGTTTACGTGGATCCGTGAATCGATCGAGATTCACTAGAGGCTCGATGATTAGAGGTCGCTTCCTAATCCCTCTCTCCTACCCGCCCCCCCGCCATTCCCTCCTTTCCCGCGCTACCAAGTAGGCCCTCCGCGCCTACTTACTCTCCTTCTCAATCGACTTTCCTTTGGATAATGCCAATGTGAGCAATTCGTGCACATTTCATGGCTTTTTGCAAAGAAAAAAAAAAGTCTTCTTTGAAAGGAGCGCCTAACCACGGGTTTATGCAAAAATTAACACTCTGGGAGCTCGGATTAGCGGAAGAATCGTAAAAGTGCATGAATAATTGATAAGGAGGCTCTCGCTTTACTCCCTCGAATACTTGACCTCTATTTTTCCTCTTTACATCTACATTGTAAATCTAGAGTGTGCTTTCCATAAAGGAAATCAAACAAAGAATCAATAAATCTCAATGTAGAAAGGCTAGAAAGACTCTCTAACCTCCACCAATCGTACTCTTTTATTACTATTACTATTATTATTATCATTATTATTATTAACACAATTACTGTATGCGTTTTAATCATGGATAAATAGTTGGTCGTCGAAGGAGCGGAATTCTAATTCTACGAAATACAAACTAATTAACGAACGTATTGATTTTTTTTTATAAGACGTAGGTTCCTTCTTCTTTCTCAGGACCGAATCGCGGTAAGGATCGTATGAATTTTTCATGGGCTCAAGCGAATTAGAAGGAAATTTATGAATTTCTTGAATAGCGAGCCCAGAAATTTCTAAGGAAATGCATTTGGAATGACGACAAGAGCGAAGTAAAAAACAAAAGGAAATTCACTTCGTGTATCTAGTCGCGCGGTCTTACATTGTATTATTTATTACATTAAATTATTTATGTCGTTAACGTCAAAATGAGAATGCGTAACATCGAGGTAAAAGCGAAAATTTCATTAGAATATTAGTAAAGCGCTTGAGGTAATAAAAAAATCTGTTTATAATTAAGGCGAAAGCGAGAAAGGAAGAAGAAAAAAAAAATGCTCTCAAATTCTAGTAAATAATATTTTATATACTGCATTAGGCGTTAAATCCATTATTTATTGATATTTTCCCCGAGACTTTTTCCGATACTCCACTTTTTATAGCGTGATGAAAATGAAAAACGGTTTTCCCTCGCCTTTAAGTGCTGCGAAAAAAAGAAAAAAAAAAAAAAAAAAAAAACCAAAGAAGAAGAAGAAGAAGAAGAAAATAAAAAGAAAAAGAAACAAAACGTTTATGTAACGTCTTTGAACGGGCAACTTTCTACAACGAATCCATAAATAGTTTAACTACGAAAACAGAGGCTCATCTCGCATTTTCAATAAGTCAAGGTTCAAAATAGAAATAGGTTTCCGTACGGGGTACGAGAGTCGCTCGTCGATGGAGGACTGACGCTGGTGCTGGTCGGGAAGGCTGGTCGGGAAGCAGCGTGAAATGGTTATCGATTGTCCGGAGCGACGACGGATACGAGGCTCGGGTACCCGACGAGACATTCGGGTTGGCCGAGGCTCCTTACGAGTCAGGTTAACCCCAATAAAACCTCCGCCTTGGCCGTCGAGCGAGTCTCTCGAATAACGAGCCTCTCCAGCGCACCGGAAGAGCCGACTTCCGATCCGGAATTACAGACTCGGCAAGTCCGTTGGTTCCGCTCGGTGCCGCAACGGGGGGAGGGGGGAGGCCGAGAAGAGCTCAATCTATTCGGCACCGGTCCACGAGGAGCGTCGCGATAAATAGCTCTTATTATCGGACGCGTGCGCGGATGGAGATCGCCGATCGCGCGCAGACCATCCTCACGGCGAGCGTCCGGCCCTCGGATGATCCCGCGAATAACGACGAGCGAGATACGGCTCCCGAAGGACTCGCGACCTCCCCGCCATCGTCTCCCACCCGCCCTAACAACCGACTCGATTGAATTATTATTGTTATCGTTATTACTGTTATAGTAGTATAGGACACGGCCGCGGTTCAAATGCAATTATGCTAATGACGTTTGCTCGCTTATACGTATAATCCCTTATCAAATTTTACACGGAATAATCCGACGAATCCTTCGCGGTAACTATTTTAAATATTCAATATTTATCTCACCCGAAGCTTCTGCTTACTCCGCACATTTAAAATTTCCTCTTTATTTATTTATTTATTTATTTTTTTTTTTTTTTTAACGAGAATTTACATCGCGAGAGCATTAGGGTGTCTGACGAGTGCTAGATCGATGCCAGATCACTCCTTACATCCGATACACTGTCCGATTATTGTCTTTTTGCGCGGCTTAATTCCCCGTCTTTTCGCCCCCTCCCCAACCCCAATAACCCCTCTTTACTTTCCTTAATACCGTCTAACCGACACACGGTCGTTAATATTTTCATGGGGGGGAGCGCCCGAGATCACGGATCTTCGTAGATCTCGGCTTCGAAGTCGCGGGGAGTTATCTCGACGGCTCTTCTCCCTTCCCCCTCGATCCTACGTAATCATTGACGAGAATTCGTCGATAGCGCGCTGCCCGTTTTCCCCTCATTTTCCCGGGAATTTTCGCATCGCTTCGGATATTCTTACATAATTAATCCGGGGCGACTCGTGCTCGCCACGGCGGCTCCCCTTTCGCGAATTTCAAAAGGAAATCTCGTTTCATAACGCACGCACCACCATTAATAATACTTACCGACGAGGGCCCCCGTGAAATTTCCTTTGATAATAATAAACGCCGAGTAAATCTTTCGAATATCTCATTGTGACCCATCAAAGTCATAGATTATCAATGCGGAGCTGCATGAGAACGTTCTGGATAGTCTTTGCCTCTTATTATTAATTACATACAGAAGGCTCTCTCCTCCCATCCTACCCAATGCGAAAATCTCTTTCGTAAGAGCAGAGATCAGTCAGTCGCATGTCGAAATTATTGTGAAACGTTAAAAAATAGTACAACTATATTTAACTTTCTTGAGCCGCGCACTTTACAAGCTAATAATATGATTCATTGCGCTTCGTCTACAAAATCTCTCTCTCTCTCTCTCTCTCTCTCTCTCTCTCTCTCTCTCTCTCTCTCTCTCCGTCTCTCTCTCCTCAAAGTCATTACTTTGCTTTAAATGGCAATTAATAATGCCAATAGATAATCCGAGCAGTTATTAGATGCGACGTTTCCTTCAATTATCATCCGAACAAGATCCTCGTACATGATCGAATTAGTTTTGAACAAAAAAAAGTTTGTTTACGGCTTAGCTTGCTGGATCACTCGATCCTTAACGAAACAGTGCACGTAGTCGGGTATTTGTTTTTGCTAGTGGATAAAACATCGAACGAATGGGGCTAAGGGAGGAATTAATTCGACTTCGATGAGAATACAGAAAAGATTAGGTTTACATTGAGCAGGAGCATTAAAGAATAATATATCAATGAAGTAATTGAAGATTTGGGCCGCCGAGTTTTTTAAGTACCGAGACTCCGAGACTCCGAGACTCCGAGATTCCGAGATTCCGAGAGTCTTGATTCTTGATTCTCTAATGTCGTGGATAATGAATGAAGTAATTTATAATAGATCGTAAAGCGAGACTTTACGGGGAGTACGATAGAGGGGCCTAATGATTAATAACGATATTTTGAAACAGAACTCGTCGTTGCCGAGGCGGACACGGCCGGCAAGGCTTCTGCGAGTTATTGCTCAATCTGATCCTTTTCTTCGAGAGGCTGCACCGAGACTCGGAGGATTATCGTTGTCGATGAAAAAAATACAGGGGACGAGAATCGTTAGTTGGGGGTGGGTGGGGTGGGGAGATCGTTAGTTAATAGGGAATAAATAGGTGCGCGTAACCTCAAGCAGGTGCAACGTGTCATTCCACGAGAGGGATTTACAAGCAAGCCCAATGACGCCACTACGCCACTACGCCACTACGATACCACGTTTTTACTGGATACGCGGCTCCGCAGGGTCTCGAGCTACTGAAATTTCCCCGTGTACCCAAGGACGCCCGTCCGCTCGCTCGATGTCCGCCTTGTCCGCTACGTGGAATTATTAGGGACGAAAAATCCAACTCTAAAAAGGCTCTGCGTTCCTCGTTATTATTATCTCTTTGATTTTTGACGTCGAATCCATGTTTCCTCGACCTGGAAACTCTTGACTATTAAATCTTACTGCTCTCTTAACGTTAAGGGGAGCTTTAAATGGCACAGACGCTTTACACGGAATTGACGTAGTGCATATTAGAAAAGCCGGTATTCCGCTGACTGCGATCCTTATCTCTCCATCTGTATATACTACGCGAGTTTATATTACAAGAGGACACGTCGATGGCACTTTTTCGTGTTCTACAAGAACGCGAGGACGCTTTCCTCCTATTACCGGGGCGGGAGGGGAGGGGGATGGACTAGTCCCCACATTTCGGTTCTGTTATTTTAAATAATTCCGTTCTGCGCATTCATATTAATACGACGGAAGATTTATCTCTATTATGCTAATAAGGAGAATAGATAGCCTACATAGAAGGAAGGAAGGAAGGAAGGAAGGAAGGAAGGAAGGTAGGAAGGAAGGAATAATAACATCTCTCGAGTTACACTCGCTCCCTCGACGACATTGATAATTAATCACAGAAATTCGTTATTTCATAGAACGTCCTCTGGTCGTACAAATCGTTTGCCAGATCATTTCATTATACTCATAGATTAAAAATTGCTTTAAAATTAAGGGATATTTGCACGATCTTGTATTTTACAGCAACGTGAAGGTTCGCTATATAGGAGACAAGTTTTCGCAAAAATGCTCGTAAGAGAAAATCACGTAAATCCTTGAAAGTTTATTGTAATAAGGAATCCGCTGAAGGGATATGAAAATAAAAATTTATCTCAGCGATAAGTTGATGTGCAAATATATATATATATATATATTAATTAAATATGATTATATGTGCGGAAGCGACGGTAGCAATTATCAATGATCGGCGCTCAATGCGCTTGGCTTGATGTGCAAAGACAGAGAGAGAGAGAGAGAGAGAGAGAGCGAGGGGGGAGGGGAGGAGAAAAATTGGAATAAATCCAGTAGGCGCCTCCGCGTTTAAGTATTTGAGTACCGGCTTTAAAGGATTTTAATCGCCGGTATTTTGCATAATTTTATTCATACTCTCGTCAATCCCGATTTCGCTTTTGTCTCCGAGTCAGCCTTCCTCCTTAAAGCTCACGTCAGTCCGTGGATTGTAAAAGATTGCAAATCTCACGATGTTATCGAATTTTTTCTTCTTCCTCTTCTTCTTCTTCTTTTTCTTCTTCTTGTTTTTACAAATTCAGAAGCTATAAATAAATTAAATATGATAAATCAGCGATTTAGGGCTCGAGCTCGAGTGCGTCTGCGTATTCGCAACTATTAAAACTATTATTGCCGAGCCGTCGCGAATCATTATTTCCTTCGATACTTTACGGATCCTTCCTGTTTGTTTGTTCACTCGTGCCTCGGATCAATTATCTTTCGATCGCCGATCACCTCCGATTCCATAAGATGCGTGAAATAAGCCCATTATAAGCAGCCCGAGCTCGCCTCGAATTTCTTTTTTTCTCACTAATTAACTTGCTTATAAATAAATAAAAAAAAAAATAAATAAAAAAATAATTACGGCTAATTGATAATAATTGGCTTAATTTTTGTAACATTATTTCGTTAATGGACTTGCCGATCGATAGACTGACACCTTCCACATTTCCTTCGTTATTTACTTCTTATTTGGAAGTGGCGTCCGAAACTAGTTGGAATTTAAAGTTCATGTATTTCATTATGCTCGCAACTTACAATACAACATCGAATACAACAACGAATACCTTAAATTAATTATTGAAATTGAACGCACGATAAATCGTTAATTGAAGCGCGATGCGATATTTTCAATGCAAATATGAAGAAATTCTCAAAAATATTTCACTGACAATAAATATAGGCCAGACAGATGTTTAAATAATTTACACGGAAAGATGAATTAATAGTAATTAATAGTAATTAATAAGCGATTGATATTTATAGTAATAACGCGTTTAACGTAAAATGAAGGGAGAAATAATGATAATTAGTCTTCCGTCAGCACTCGTATGTTGCCAAGCTTGACTCGTGTGTATCCGTTCACACAAGTCGGACGTATTATACGTATTACGTTATGCTTAGGATATTTTCATATAAATTGAAGCTGCTTAAGTAATAGGAATTGGAAGCCATTTAACAATTGCGGATATTGAAATTTCTTAATTATTGAAGGCCGCCAACGTGACTGTAGAATATTAACAATATATTAAGTAATCTAATATCTCGTTTAGCTGGATAATTAAGAATACAACAATATATTTGAAATAATATACGATTGGAAAGTTGAATAAATTTCAGATACTTATAAACAGTTACTTATGCCGTAATTTTTCTCTCGAGAGCGTGTACCGTAATACATTCTAACTGCATACGTGTTAATTAGATACTGTGTTGTATCTGCTAACCAGAAGATCATCCGAGCCGAGATTTTCTACATAAATAAAATGATGATATGAAATAGCCATCAGAAAAAGAAGTTATCTTAGAGGAGCGAGTTTGCGCTCGTCGGCGGAGGCCCGCGCGCGATCGCCATTACATTACGCTTATGTATGGCATTTGTTTTTCATATCCCCGATACGTACTACACGCTATATTAAAATAACGCTACAAGACGTTTAAGGGGCCTTTTTAAACGATAAAGCTGACAGTCGATACGCTCTCCGGCCGAATCAATAAAAAAAATTAAACACGCGCGCACCGACTTTCCGCCCCTCCCCCCTCACAATTCTTGCCTTCAATTTCTCTCGTCGCGAATGCTATAATAATTCTCATTTAAAAGCCTCGGCGTAACATGAATTCCAGCGACGGACGACGCGTGGTCAGGCTGGGCTTCTGCTCACACTCTCGAGGCGTCGCGCCCACAATTCGCTGTCGGGTCAACAATGTTTTCGGGAGCCGTCAGCGGTCGCGAAATCACTATGACTCCTCAATCATTCAATGACTGCTTGAACCGTGTACTTTTTTTTTTTTTTTTTGTTTTTTTTTTATATACTTTCACA